>JAJONR010005982.1:0-10933 GCA_029582245.1 Solanum etuberosum | reverse complement strand
CTGCTCTGTTGTGTTGAGATACACTGGTTGAACTAATCCAAGTTGTATCTTTTCTCGGATAAAATGACAATCAATGTCGATATGCTTGGTGCGTTCGTGAAAGACTGGATTGGCAGCAATCTGAATGGCTGATTTGCTGTCACAATGTATAGAAACTGGTAGCTGCAAAGAGATCCCCAACTCCTTGAATAGACCAACTAGCCACACAATTTCAGCTACTGTAGAGGCTAGACTCCTCTATTCAGCCTCTGCTGAGCTGCGCGAGATGGTGTTTTGTTTCTTGGACTTCCATGAAATTAAAGAGTTTCCATAAGTCACTAGGTATCCAGTAATGGATTTTCTAGTGTTGGCACAAGAGGCCCAATCAGCATCACAATAAGCTGACATTTGATTGGTGCTGGAAGAAGACATGAGAATTCCCAAACCTGGAGATTGTTTGACATATTTAACCACCCTGATTGCAGCCTTCATGTGAGATGTCTTTGGTTCATGCATATATTGACTGAGATTTTGTACAACAAAGGCTATGTCAGGCCTAGTTATGATTAAGTATAAAAGTCTTCCAACAACTTCTGATATATACTAGGATCCTTTAATAACTTGTCAGTATTGGATTCTTGAGGAAAATGCAGATCAAACTCAGCACTGGTGAGCTTTTGATTTAGCTCAATAGGTGCTTTAATAGGCTTTGATCTTGACAACCCCATATCTGAAATCAACTCAAGACAATATTTTCTTTGGTGTATGATAATTCCAGCCTTATTCCTGGCAAACTCAATGCCTAAGAAGTACCTTAAGTCACCCAAATCATTGATCTTAAAGGTATCTTTAAGTATTTTCTTTATCTCCAAAATTAGTTGGTGATCATTCCTTGTGATAAGCAGATCATCAACATAGACCAATACAACAACCAAACTAGATCCTTGGTGCTTAGTGAAGAGTGAATAATCAAAGTGACTCTGATTAAATCCAAAAGCATTCAAGGCTATAGTTAGTTTATGTTCCATTGTCTACTAGATTGCTTGAGTCTATATAGAGATTTGGTCAACTTGCAGACCTTCCCCTTCCCACTTTGATGAGTAAAGCCCAGTGTCATTTCCATGTACAATTCTTCATCCAAATCACCTTGAAGAAAAGCATTAAAAACATCCATTTGATGAAGTCCACATCCTTGTGCAACAGCTAAAGAGATCACCACTCTGACTGTCACCATCTTAACTACAGGAGAGAAAGTTTCTTGATAATATAAGCCTTCTCTCTGATTGTATCCCTTGGCAACTAATCGAGCTTTGAATCTATCCACTTCATTATTGGCATTATACTTTATCTTGTACACCCACTTACATCCTATGCTTTCTTATCCATAGGCAGTTGTACAATTTTCCATGTGTGATTCTCCTCTAAGGCCTGAATTTCATTTTGCATGGCTTCAATCCACCTGCTATCTTTCACTGCTTCATGATATATTTTAGGCTCTTGCTCTTGTGAGATCTTTGTCAAAAAACTCTTATAAGGGACTGAGATGCTAGCATAATCCACAATATCACCTATGGAGTATAAATAATTTTTAGTTGCCTTGCCAGGTAAGACATAATCTGCTTGCCAAATGGGAAGACTGACAGTCCTATGTGACTTCCTTAAACCAATATGATCCTGTGCATCTGAGACATGGTCCTCCTCCACATGTTCTTCATCCAGTGTGCATGAAGGTGAGGTTACCTCAGTGGGACCTGGTTCACCATCAGAAAGCCCAACAACAGAAGTGGTTGACATTTCACCATCATCATGATCAGAGGAAATCAATATCTCACTTTCAACATGATTGGGCACAGTGACAATAGGTTCTTGGATTTCAGTTCCACCAAGATCAAGAAAGTGCATGCCCTCCTCAGAATCAACATTATGTGTTCGAAATGGTAATAAGTTTTCATGAAAGATAACATCTCTACTAACAAATATAGTCTTAGACTCCATGTCATATAACCTGTATCCCTTTTGAGTGACTGCATATCCAAGAAACACCGCCTTCCTTGCCCTGGGTGCAAATTTATCTCCCGTCAAGAGATTTGTAGCAAAACAAAGACATCCCACTACTCTAAGATGATACAAAGAAGGTTGTTTATCATAAAATAGTTCATATGGAGTCTTGTTGCCTAGTGTAGTAAGAGGAATTCTATTGATGATGTATACTGCAGTCTCCACACACTCCCCCCAGAACTGGCCAGGAAGATTACTTTGTATTTTGATTTCTCTAGCAGTCTCCAAAATATGTCTGTGCTTCCTTTCCACAACACCATTTTGTTGTGGTGTATAAGGACAAGATGCAATACCCCATTTTATGTAAACAATTCACTACAATTTGTATTAAAGAATTCACCTCCATTATCAGATCTAAACACTTTAACAAGTCTGCCAAACTGTGTTTTTATCATTGATAGGAATTGTTTAAGGACTACAATCACATCAGACTTTAAAGCAAGTAAGAAAACCCATGTCCACCTAGAATGATGATCAACTAAAGTGAGGAAATACCTCTTCCCATTGTGAGTAGGCATCCTGTACGGGCCCAAACATCCATGTGAACCAAATCAAAAATAGCATCTGCTGTACTATTGCTAATAGGAAAAGGAACTCTAGTTTGTCTAGCCTGTGGACAAATACTGCACTGTTTCAAAGTAAGACTACTACAATCATTGAAAGCCTTTATTCTTCTAAGTACTCCCATAGGAATGTGTCCCAACCTCATATGCCAAAGGGTAGGATCAATGGCTTTTCCAAACACAGACATTGTCCTGATTGCATTCACATTTCTTTGTTGCATCCCTTGCATTCTCAGTACATAAAGACCATCCTCTATATCACCAATCCCTTCACCTTCCCAGATGAGAGGTCCTGAAATACACAACATGTGGGGAAAAAAGAAACACAACATTTCAATTCTTTTGTCAATTTTGAAACTGACAATAGATTAAACTTGAATGCTGGCACACACAACACATCCCTAATTACTTCACCTTCATTCAACTGAACATTTCCAATATGAGAAATGGAAGCTGAATCACCTTTTGGTAGTTGTACTTTTCCTGCATTTCTCACAATGATCTCCTCATGTAAGTGTTGTTTACTGCTTATCATATGATCTGTACACCCTGATTCGACTATCCAGTTCATGAGTTTCATAGGATTACCTGCCATGTGAGCACTCTTATGTGGTTGGTTTGTGGTGTTCATGTTTAGTACATTTAGTATCTACTTCAACTGTTCTGGTGTGACCTTATTCATCAACTGCATAAGCTGATCCTGTGTAACCATTTGATCATCACACACCTTCCCTCCTATGACAACATTAGCACTCTTTTGGAAATCCTCATAGCAGCAACCTGATTCATTTTGCACATGTCCTCCAAAAACTGCATTAGCCTTCTTCTTTGCATTGAAATCTGTAGGGTACCCAATCAGTTGATAACAATTGCTCTTAACATGCCCTATCGCATGACAATGTTCACATTTCATCAATTTGTAATATCCATCCCTTGTATGACCCTTCATGTGATAGAAATCACAATAGAAATTGTTGTATCCTTTCTTTTGAAACTGTTTAGTTCCAGTTTGTCTTGAAGCAGACAAAACTGTTGGTTCCATTCCATCATGAACAACTCCAGCAATTCCTCTTTGACTTTCATCTTGAATCACCATCGCATATGCTTGGTTAACGTTAGGCAAACTACTCATCAATAAGATATGTCCCCTTGCCTGTGAATAACTTTCATTTAAACCCATCAAAAATTGTAAAAGACGCTGATATTGCATTTGCTCAACAAACTCCTTAGATTTGTGACAGTCGCACCCTGGTGGAGGCAAAATCGAGTCATATTCATCCTATAGACTCTTTAATTTTGTGTAATAAGAAGAAACTATGGAAACTCTTTGTGTTAATGTGAATATTCCCCTGTGGAGTTGATACAGTCTCGATCCATTCACTTTGTCGAAACGTTCCTTCAAATCAATCCAAACCTTGTGTGCACTTGACGCATATAATAATCCACTAAGCAGATCTTTGCTCACATTGCATGTAAGCCATGAAATTATGATCGCATTACATCGATCCCAAATCTTCTTCAAGTCGCCTTCATAATCACTACTGGAAATTGATCCATCTACGAAACCTAACTTGTTTCTTCCTAGCACTGCTATCTCCATTGCTCGACTCTACAGAGTGTTGTTTTCCATCCCGAGCAATTGAATTCCGACAGATAATGCTCCAGGAACATCAGAAGAGCTCAAGTAGAGCGGGTGATTGTGATCTAGGATCACCGAACCTCTCTTCGATACAGCTCCTCCAGTTCCACCACGAATTTCATCCACTGATTCATCCTCGATCGCCATTGCAGAATCTCTCGATCTATGCTAAAAAAATTCCGAGATAAATCCCTAGATCTGCTTCAAACCTGACTCTGATACCATGTAAACTTCAGTGAATTCTAACTAATCAATGGAGAGAAATAACAATTTGAGAGGAACTGATTGAGGAAGAAGAAGAGAGAAAATTCTGTATTGAACTCATGCACAATGAATGAAGAAATCTAGCTATTACAATCTATACAGCTCTATTTATATCCATTACAAACTGAAACAGTTAATTTAACTAACTCTAACAATCAGACTGACAGACACTTTTTTGTTAGTGCACTGCCCTGCATTTAACTAAGTGTTTAACATTTTCAGTGCTCACTTGTTTTCTCCTTCCACTGTTGTCCACTTCTCTACTCTTCTCCAATGACTAATCACAACACTTTACTCTACTGCCCCTGCTGCCGTTCGCTGCCGTACTGACGCTTTTCTCCGTGACCAGCATCGTCGGGGCAGTGAGCACTTCCGATCTCCAGAAAATCATGGAAGAAGAGAGAAATTACATGAAAAAGAAAGTAATTGACATTAGCCATAAGTATGTTCCTTTTTTTTCCTGCTTATGGTTCCAAAAATGGACTTGGAAACTTCATAAAACTTGAGACTAGCATCAAGTTGGGTGATCTCTCTAATTATTCCATCTTTAAACTTGCTACTCATTCTGGTACACACGTTGATGCTCCTGGATATTTCAACGAGACCTTATTCGAGTCGGGTTACGATGTTTCTTCGCCCCATCTACCAACTTTGAGTGGTAATGTTTCTGGCATCTAATTTGTAAATTTCTTGTATTTGGAGCTCCAGTGAGCTGGAGGTAGAGATAGGCCGAAGAAGTATTTGCAGATTAAATAAAAAAATTTGGAGGTTAAGAATTAGGACACAAAGTTAGTAGGTAGCCAAGTGTTGTAGCACCTTTATGTGGGAAGTAGGCCAAGTCTTCTCTTTTCTTTTTCTCCTTACTGGTAGATGCTTAGTATTTGCATAGTATCTTACCACTTTGGTGCCGTTAATTTTCTTGATATCTCGTTTTAGTTGCTTTGTATCTTGTTAGTGTGTAGTCATATTCTTTTTCCTTGTAAACATGCTTCGACTTTCTTTCTTTTGAGTGAGGATTTTTCAGGAATAATCTCTAGGTAGGGCTAAGATAATGGAATTATACTGGATATGTTGTTGTTGTTCAGGTTCGACATAATGAATACACTTGTGGTTTCTTCCCATATATACTAGTCTTACCTACAATTTAGCCGGGTTTTAATTTCTTTTTGAAAAAAATTGGCACATTTTTGGTGTGAATGCAGGTCCAGTTCTTGTAGTGGATACCCCACGGGACAAGAATATTACAGGTATATGTTCCTAATCTTTGGGATGAAATCCTGCCTGGCTCCTTGTTTATTTTCTTGTTAATGAACTGTCTCCCTAAAAATTATTTTGCACCAAATGATATAAATCTTATTGTTGCTTGCCCTTTTGTTCGTCAGCTGAACTTATGAGGTCATTGAACATATCTCGGGGAGTGAAACGTGTTCTTTTTCAAACACTAAACACTGACAGGTACTTGTTCGTCTGTTTCAAATGCTAAAACTACCTACATAAGTTGTTTGTTCATTTTGTCATGTCATTTTGTGTTGGATGTAATATTGTGAACATAAACAGGAGGCTGATGTACAAGAAAGAATTTGATTCCTCCTATGCTACATTCACCTCAGACGGAGCAGAGTATTTGGTCCAGAATACTGACATCAAACTCGTTGGCGTTGATTACTTATCTGTTGCCATTGATCCCAAGGACGAGCTCATTAAAGTTCATCAACTACTACTGGATCCTAAAGTAATTCCATTTGCCTAATTTGATTTAGTTTAAGTTTTGTGCACCTCCACAAGATAGTGGTAACGTCTGCATACATTCTACTCTCCCCATACCTCACTTGTGGAATTTCCCGGGATATGTTGTTGTTGTTATTGTTGTTAAGTACATATAGATTCTTTCTATATTATCAAGTTAAGTTGAACTATGGCTATGTACAGATAACTCTATATAACAAGTCTAATCTATAATTTGGAAAATAGAGTAATAACCTGTTGGTAGTCGGTTAAATTGAACTGATGTATCATTGTCAGTGTATAAAACCTAAAATTTGATGTAAGATTGAAAACCCCTTTGTTAAAGAAATGTCAATAGGTTTCTTGTTTATATATGCATCAGGATATTATTCCAGTGGAAGGTCTCAACCTCGATGATGCAGTCCCGGGAGTTCACACAATTCACTGTCTACCCTTAAGGCTGGTTCATGGAGATGGTTCACCTACCAGGTGCATCCTCTTCCAGTGATCATGTCAAATAGTTCTATTTTGGCTCAGCATGAGGGCATTTTAAAGCATAATAAAGCACACTTGTCTCGCTGTAAAGCTGAGAATGCTCGGAGTCTATCTCTTGCAGATGCTATAACGTATGAGGATCAGAGAAAGGGCACTAACAACAAGAATCAAATTAAAAAGTATGGCGGAAATAAGCAATAAATGAAAAAGTATAAGAGATTAAAAAGAGAGGAGGAGAAATTTTTTACTATTAATCTTAGTTGAACCATATTTCCAATATCAGAATTTAAAACTGTTATTTATTTTTTTATAAAAAAAGTGTTAAAAAATTGGGGTAAGAGAGGCTCGAACTCTCGACCTCAGGATTACTCAGAAGCTATGAGACCTACGCGCTAGCCAACTGCGCCACCACCCCTTGTTGTTTTTAATAAGCATATTAACATATATACTACTCTATGATCAAAGATTTTTTTATACTCAAAACTCGAGAGCTATTAGTAGGGGAGATCACTTTTATGAGAACGGATATACTTTACTTTTAAATTAAATAAAGTACTTTCCAAAAGGGCTTAATTGATGACAAGGAATAAAACGTTAAAATGTGTTTCTTCTAATAATTATTGTTACCTGTAATATCAAATGCTGGTACAGAAAATGTGGTTCAAGTACAACATTATTGATAATTTTATGTTATGTTATTTATTTATATATACAAGCAAATTGAAAATTTGAAGAAAAACAGTTTTTTGCTTTTATAACAAAATCTTTCAGAAAGAAGAAGTATGAAACAAAATTATTGCTGTTATTAAATAGAGCTTCTTCTTTTTTTCTCAAATATAAAAATATTTTTTTGAAAAAAATAATCTAAATCTTTGATATCTACGAAACATGAATATATTAGGAAAGATGCAATCAAATTATTGACCTCAAAATAACAAATAAAATTATCATGTTGGACCTGTCCATCTAAATATATACACATTTATATTTGATCCAAGCTATCAATTTGACACTCCAAATTAGGCAAAGTTACATATTTAGGTTCGCCAAAAACAATTATATATATTTGACGGCTATGATGTTGATGAACGATAATATAATATAAAAATACCTTTAATTCATCGATACGTTACCCGATGATCAATTTGACACTTGTAATTAATTTTCAATTAATTTAATCATGCAACGAGGTTAAACGCTATAAACAGACAGACATACGTATCCAATAGCTCCCTACAAACTTTAAAAACACCAAACAAAGAAACAAAACCCTTTGTCTATCCCTTCACCATTTCACATGCAAACAAAATTTCCCTCCCTTAGTTATTACTCCCTCCGTTTTTAAATATGTGTGTAATTTTTTTTTTGTTTTAAAATAAGCAATATTTTGGAATTTTAAGATAGAATTGATCTTATTCTTTTTAAATTATTCTTATTTTTAAAGGAAAAACTACGTAATTAGACATACTTCACCATCATATATATTATTATTACCTATACTTTTAAAATATTATGTATCTCATCACTAATTAAGAGTTTTCTACCATATATTGAAGAAAATACACTTAAATACATGTTTTTTTTGCTACTAGATACATAAAAATAGGGAGAGAGGTGAGCGAGATTCGTATGTATCCCAATTACATGCGAATCACACTAGATATACATTAGATACATGTATCCATATGTATTTGGAGTGATTCGCATGTATCTGAGAGTAGTGGTGAGCGAGATGAGAGAGAGGTGAGGGAGATTTGCTATGTTAACAGTGGCGGAGCCAGAAATTTCACGAAGGGTGTCCAAGTGTTGAAGTGAACCTGGTCTTCTTAAAAAGTGAATTTTTTTTTGCTACTACTCTTTCAAAGCGCCTGAAACCACTAGGCTACATCATATTGTTGTGTCAATGGTGTCCAAAATATGTTATTTAACCACTTTGTTTATCATTTATTTGTATATACGGTATAGTTACAGTGGCGGAGTCAGAAATTTTATTAAGGGTGTCCAAGAATTAGGGGTGTGCATCCTTCGTTTCGGTTCGATTTTATGTATTATCGGTTCTGTTTATCAGTTTTTAAATATGCTAACCCAATAACTAACCAATAAGATATTTTTTTATCGGTTTTCGGTTTTTGGTCATTATCGATTTGGTTTTCGATTTACCCAATAAGAAAATGTCCATAAAATAATATATGACTTCTCAGTTTTCTAAATGCTTTGATATAGTGAAACAAGAATAATAATGAGAAATTACATCAATAAGAGTGCACGACCTAACAACTCTTTTCGGGTTTAATTGAAGAGTCGCCACCTAACGAATTAAGGCGCATTAGGGGGCCTATCTAACCTAACTAATTCTAACTTAAGGTCAAACGAACCAGAGATCGGGTAAGGATTCAAATTACCTCGAGGGGAAGGTGTTAAGCATCCCTCGAGGTCCACAAATGTAGATCCCGACCGTATCTCATGCAGTTTATGTGGGGGTTACAAGTAGCAATTAAGGTCACTTTATTTGTCTATTATTTAATTAAGCATGCTTACTAGGTGATATAAATAAACAATATACAAATAAACAAAGAGATACAATTAAAAAGATAAGCGAGAAGACAGAATTTGACAAAGTAGATAAGAGAAAACAATTTATTATTAAGCTACCCCAAACAGTTATAATATTAAAACAAATAAAAGGGAAAAAGGAAAGGGAGACCATGGAGAGCTACGCTTTACGGATCAGCACTCAACTTATTATTCGAAAAGACAAAACCAATGTTTGTCATTTTAAGCCTGAGTTGCTTTCGTCATCTCCGTAAGGGCCTAACTACCCCTACCCCACCTTCCGCATACATAACGTCCTAGAAGGTGCTTAACGTCCCCACTTAATGTCCAAGAGGCGTTGGACTTCTACTAAGGTAGTTTTAGACTTAAATTAAAATATAGACTCCTAATTAGACCCTCTAGACATCAAATAAAACAAGTAGGACGAGCATTTAACACATAAGTCTCAGATTGGCCTCTAAATTTTAAATATTTAGCATGCTTTCAAACACACATAATTAGTGAAAGGTCTCATACTAAGTGTGGGGCATATAAACACATTAACTAGTATTAAAAATAACATTAAAGCACAAATAATATTATAAGGAGGCTAAAGATTGATTCAGTTAATAATTAACCTGAAATAGGGCAGTCTTAAACACCAAGTAGAGAACTAATTTATTAATTTATTCCTAGGTGGCAAAAAATTAATCACAGAACAGAAATTAATTATTTTAATTAGATTATAATCAGGGGCAGACGAGTAAATATAGCACGCATGAATTGTATATTAGTTAATTAAAAGTGGCAACATATTTATTACAATGAAGAAAAATAATTATTTTGGACAGATTTAATCAGGGCAGGCTAGTTTTAAATAGTTCATATTAACATTCAATAATTGATTATCTTAAGTGGGAAAGCAGTATGCAAACTGCAGAAAATTAATGAGCAGGAAATAATCGGGACAGATCAATTTTAAAATAGATTTAATATGCTAAAAATGATAATTAAAAGCCTATAGATATGATATCTAAGTGATTAACACGCTGATAGGTATTTAAACCAAATGATTAACATGCTTAAGTTTATTATCAAGCTTATTAGTGGAGTCCTATAGGCATGTGTTCTAAGTGAAAATATGCTAGATTAAAATTAACATATAGCAATCAATAAAGTGATTTAGATGAATTAGTTATAAAGCAATTTTGAGGCTCCTATTTAAACTAATTAGTTAACATGCTAAGGCTTTAAAAGAAAGAACCCAATTAATTAACATATAAAGCCATTAGGGACTGATCGGTTAAGCTAACTGATTTTAACCCAAATACTATATGTGCATGGTATCTAAAGAAATGGCAGCAACAATCTAATTCAAAATGGTGGTTGAAAATCGATATTATTTTATATAAGAGTCGGCTGAGTCCAATAAAACAAGCAACACACAATTATTTAAACATTATAATTGCAAAAGTAGTCGTGGAAATCCGATAAATGCGTTATAATGGACAATTAGAGTGATTAAACATATGATCAACTTTAAACAATAATTAACTAAGATTAACTAGGCGATTAATGAGGATAGTACTTTTGTTTTATTTTTAGCTAGATTACAGGTTATCAAACAACCACAACCCTAAGACATACTTTCTGACACTAAGTTAAAAATAAACAAGTA
>JAJONR010005980.1:0-29237 GCA_029582245.1 Solanum etuberosum | reverse complement strand
CTTGATAGCTATACTTTTTATAGTAACCCACTATGGTGTGAAGCTTTTCCTCCCAAAGATGGAAATCTCTTCTTGGAAGATGAGAGTACTCTTGTGGGGAAGGATTGTGTTGAGGAGGAAGGTGGTGTTTGTTTTCCCATTACATCTTCTTCTTGGTGTGTTTTAATTCTTAATGGTATGACCCATGATTTTGAGCCTATTAGTAGTGATACCTATGAAAACACCTTAGAGGAAGTTGATTTGTGAGACACCTTTCTCTATTACTTGTTTACATATGATGATGCTCACGCTTTTGAGTGGAGTATGTTGTTAGAAGATAAGAGTGCCAATCGAGCAAAAGGGGGAGTACTTAATCCAAGTTCATGGAATTCCTTCCCATTTGACCCCGGTAGTGAATTGAATTGCGGCACTTATGTAGTGATGCTTGGTCAAGATGACAAGTATCATTTGGATGGATCTGTTGACACCTTTCCCAACGATGGAAAGTCCTTCTTGAGGGTTTACAATCCACTTGAGGAGCCTACATTGTGTATGGGGAAGGGTAGTTTTCTAAACCCCTTTCTTTACTCTTGCTGAGTATGATCTTGTTGATTGTACATTTTATGGGGGTAGGAGTTCTTTTTTGAGAGAAGGTGAAGTTTATTTCAAATTTTCCATGATGTCTTTGAGTGTTCCTTCTTGTAATGTAATGAGTGCTCGGATCCTTGAATCTAGTTGTGATCTTACAAATAGGAACACCTTAAATGTCCCTAGTCTGCATGACACCTTTCTCTATTTTCTATTTGCATATGATGATACTCATGTTTGTGTGGGTACCATATTTTATGTTAATATGATGGTACTCATGTTGGCGACTCACTGAGTTCATTAGGCGAGCCCGACCCAGCTCGCCCTTTATCCTTATTGGGCCACTTTTGGGCCTCTTATGATGTAATAGCCTAAAACTATAAATAGGCAGTTTAGGGTTCATTTTTTAGGTAGACTATTTTGAAAATGAATGATTGATGAATTGGATCTCCTTTGAGAGACTTGAGAGGTAAAGCTTTTGTTGAACTTTGCCAGAAACGGGGGTTGCTTGGAGATTCAATTTCCTTGAGGTCTTCGTAAGAGATTCGGTGCTTGATTCGGATAAATCGATTGAGGTCTTTAGGTTAAATATATCTTTAGGTTGATCTTGATTTCCTTTTCTTGTGTCAATCTATTTATCTTGATTAGGTGCTTCTTTAGGATTGTAATTGGAGGTTTTAGGATTTAATATATCCTTTAGTTGCCAATTGTTCCTTCTCTTGTATCTCTTCTTCTATCTTTCTTTTGTTTCCACATTTTGTTCGTAATTCCTTTTGAGAATTACATCAAGCATGCCCCTAAGTCTTGTGAAGATTCGTATTCTTTATCTTGTGGTAATCCTTACCCTAGTCGAAGCAGTGTGTATGGTTACACTAGCTCGAGTCAAAGTCATCCGATGGTAAGAAGAGAGTGTGCAACTCTAATTTCTAAGGATACTGTATCCTATACTCCTCATGTTAATGCACACGTGTCTGAAAATAGCAACCAAGGCAGATATGAGGGACGTGTCAAGGGTCTCGGTACCAAAATGGTTAGTTTTCCTATCTTTGAAGGAAGGCGTGTCTCACGCCTCAAGTCCCATTAAGACGGACAGGCACCCGATGCCCTAAAGGCCCGAGAAAACCAACATGTAACCTGTGCTTACTATGCATATAACTATGACAATCTTAAGGTTGTGACAAGTTCACATAGGATGCAGTGATACGAACCAACATAAGTAGACCCAAAACTTATATACAAGACTTGGCCGTTGAGGCCACAACTTGTTAAGACTCAAGACACAACTGAACTATATACATTAGTCTACAAAGCCTCTAAAAGATAGAAAACCTTAGTTTAGGACAGGACAAGGCCCCACCTTACCCTTAAATATCATACAACAACAAAATAGGTGCCAAAGACTCGGTAAGCCCCGAATCAACCTGGAGCTTCACCAATAGCAGTTGAGAACCTGTGCCCCTACTAAAGAGGTCTACTAGCTGGAGTACTTGTGCCTGCAGCATGAAATGCAGCGCCCCCCGTAAGGGACGTCAGTACCAAAAAAATGTATTGAATATGTAAGGCAATAACATATGTAAAACAAGGCTCAAATGACATCAAGTATCTGTATATACTTGCATAGATCAGAATAGGAGACCACCTTTGTTACTCTTGTGGGATCATGTATGTTGCATTCATTTCTTTACTTTTCTGTATGTTATGATCTTTATAAGGCATGTGATACAAATGACCAGTTGATCAGTGGTAGAAGAGGATGACCCATGCTAGGCATTTTAACCCCTGGGATGCTGTCCTCATAATTACATAAATTGGGATCGGGCCATGCTAGGCTTTCGCCCCTGAGCTTCCACCCTTCTATACCAATTGGGATCGACCCATGCTAGGCATTTTCCCCTGGGCTTCCACCCTTAATTATACAGATTGCTTCACTTAGTTTCTTTAATCTTTGAGATTGTTATTTTGGTGGTCATAATCATTTTTGAGATTTGGAACCATGGATAGAAAACATGAAAATAATGACTCCAAGGAAGTAACAATGACGTAAGGAGCTATGTAACATCAATGCATTACTTATGAGCTTAAATGGCACAATTGACTTCAATTGACTAAGAGGAGAATTTACCAAGCTTGCTGTTGCGAATACCATTTCTATATTAGCACATAGGAGGATAATGTAACACCCCGTATTCTACGTGTACTAGTTCTATTTATATGACGCTTATAAATTTCATTGTGGTATAGTTATGGACTCGGTTTCCTATGCAACTAGTGAAAGTAGAATAGGTTTAAAGTGAAATGTCCATAGATTTTAATGCGACCCGATTAAGTTTAAATCGATGGAAGTATTTAAACTTGAGATCATAAGGTGGTATTTGAGGCTAAAGTTTAAAGTGACATAATGTATATAAGTTTTAAGTTAAGTTAAAGGTATTAAGGTCTAGAAATGGAATAAAATATTGAGGTGCTTGCTTGACTTAACTAAGCTAGTAGGTGACAAGTAGGTGCATCACCTACTTTGACTTATTGACCATCCCAAAGGACCAAGTAGGTGCATCATCTACTTTGACTTATTGACCAGCCCAAAGGACCAAGTAGGTGCATCACCTACTTTGACTAGACCAGCCCAAAGGACCAAGTAGGTGCATCACCTACTTTGACTTATTGACCAGCCCAAAGGACCAAGTAGGTGCATCACCTACTAAGACTCTTTTGACCATGTTATTGGGCCAAGTACACTACCACCTACTTGCATTAATCTGGTCCAACTTGAGTAGAAGAATAAGGGGAAAATGGACAGCCAAGGCCCAATATTCTTAAGTCCAAAAAGGCCCAAGTGAAAAGTCCAAGTAGGTAGATCACCTACTTGACAATTTATGGCCCAAAATGAGTGAGAAAGTCGGCCAAAGCAGGTCCCTTTAAAAGGGATTGATATCAGCTTTTTCCAACCATTTTTACTTTGACAAAAATCTGATTTCTAGAGCTCTCTCTTCTTTCTCTTAGCTTCATACAGCCGCCATTAAATACCATTAAGGTTATTGAATATTAGGGAGTTCAAGTTATTGGAAGGTATAAGTTAAGAGAAGTTGAGGAGGACAACCTTTACCTTGAAGAATCCAAATCTTAGCAAGTGGTAGTTCTGTCCAACAAGGTAAGCTACTGTGATTTTCTCCCTCTTGTGCTTGAGTTAATTAGGATATTTGGTATCTGTTAGTGAGTTGGAAATTGTTCCTTTTACATGGTGTAATATTGGGGAGGATGTTCTGGTGATTAGTGCATGTTGGGACAGCCATGGAGGGGAGTCCTCTTTAAATTCAGTTATGAGCTTGTTTGAGCACTTTAAAAGTAATTTTAGCTCTTCAAGTGCTGGTGATCAGAAACCATGATTCATATTGCTTCTGTTACATTATTATGTTTAAGGATTATTTTATGTATGTTATGATAAGGGATGTGACTAGATGTGCGGGGAAGTTATGGAGACGTTAAAGAACTTAAATATTGCACGGAGTTTTGGGGAGGACCTGATACGAAGGTTGTCCAGTGTATAGACGCAATTAAAGGGAAAGGGAAGAAAAGAAAACATTGGCTAGATAAATTGCATGCTTACTGCTTGGTTACTATTTTGGTGAGATCAAGTAGCTCAAATTGATTGATTAGCTACTAATACTAGTTTTACAACTTATTTTATTGTAGATTAGTAATCTGAAGAGAAGGAGCTTAAGTCATACTTTTTGAATTGTATAGAAAGCTATTCGATTTCCTATTTCTTTGGCATGAATCCAACACTTGTATTACAAAGTAAGCTTTCTAAGTGCCCTTTGTAGTGACTGATCTATGTGCATCATAAGATCTCCAATGTAGCTAATTATCTAAATCCTACTCCCTAGAGCATTAAAGTGAGTACTCTAATATGAGTTTATTACTAGATGTACATGCTTACTCTACCCAGTATTAGCAGGCAAGGTTTAAACTTGTTTCATCGTCAAAGTGCTAACCCTTGGCACGTATTCCTCTTATATAAATCAAAATGATCCTAGATTACACATGGTACATATGTTTATATGTTGGATATACAATATGCCCATATCTTGCCAACTTGCTTCAATTGTCTACTCCATCATATAAGTCATCTTTTCACATGTTCATATGTTCCCTTTATTGGTTATCACTCCCATTGTGTTAGACTATAATGTTACCTCACAAGATCCCTACTTGCTCTATTGCACATTTTATATGTACTTACTTGGAATACGTGTCCGTTCCTAAGTTGAATCTGCCCATGTGCTCCCTTGGTTCCACGTTCATGTATACCTTGTATTTTATATTAGTTATTAAGTATTTGGCTGTCATATAGAGTTCATATCTCTTGGCTGAATGTTAAATCTCTTCACTTGATATGTGCTTCAATTTGAGATGTCAAAATGCTTATTGAGTCATATAAGCTCTTAAGTATTATGTTGGTGTCACAATTGCTTCCCATGTCATTGTTATTATCTTAAGTCCATATTCATATGTCTCCTACTATGTTTTACTGTCACAAAGCCTAATAACGCTATGACCACCAAAACAACAATATCAAAAGAGTTGTGAACATCAAAAGAACAATCTTAAAGATTAAAGAGACAAGGTAAAATGAATCTATATTATTATGGGTGGCAGGTCAGGGGTTAAAATACCTAGCATGGGCCGATCCTAATTTTAATACTTAAGGGTGGCAGCTCAGGGGTGGTAATACCTAGCATGGGTCGATCCCAATCTATATTATTATGGGTGGCAGTCCAGGGGCTAAAAGCCTAGCATGGGTCAATTTCGATTTGTATATTTATGAGGACTGCATCCCAGGGGTTAAAATGCCTAGCATGGGTCATCCTCTTCTACCACTGATCAACTGGTCATTTGTATCATATCCCTTATAAAGATTATAACGCACAGAAAGGTAAAGAAAAGAATGTAACATACACGATTCCACAAGTATAAGCAAAGGTGGTCTCCAATCCTTATCTATTTGTATTTGGTTTCACTTGAGCTCTCATTTTACATATGGTTGTATTATGCCTTACATATTCAGTACATTCTTTCGTACTGACGTCCCTTATTGGGGACGCTGCATTTCATGTTGCAGGTACAGGTACTCAACTAGTACATCTCCCCAATAGAAGCACATGATACTCAGCGGTTGTTGGTGAGATCCAGGTTGATTCGGGGTTTTGCCTCATCTTTACTATGCATATTTTGATAGTTATACAGTCATGGATTCCAGTAGAGGCTTTGTAGACATTTTAAAGCTATCATTTATATTCATAGTTTTACTTATCACATGTATTGGTTCAGCTAGTCGACATGTGTTGCATATGTAGCTTCTCATTAGTAAATCTATCTACATAGTAGTTCACTTTCTCGTCATAGGTCACTTGTAAGGCATGTATGTGTTCATATGGTACTTGTCTGCCTCACCTAGGGTTGGGGTGTGACGGATAATTATACAAATGTAGAGTAATGAACATATAATGAACTAGGAAGGGGGAAAATATTATTAGCTATATTGGAGATCGTACACTGCCACCATATTTCCTTGACTAGGAATAGAGCTTAGGAAACTCAGTTTGTTGATATTAATCACAATTATCAGATTGCATGCCAAAGAATATGGAATCGAATAGCCTTACATACCTTGTTACTCAGATATTACAAGGAATTAACCTCCTTCCTTTCAGATTATTAGTAGCTAATCAACACATTTGGCTACTTAACCTCACAAAAATGGTAGCCCGGTAGCGGGCCCATAATTTATCATATCAAGGACGTTGTTCAATTACTTCTCCTCGAATTACATCCACATACCAACGTGGAGTGAGTATAAGCCTACACAACATTCAGATTGGTGGTGTATCACCACACCCTCCTATATTTCCATATAAAATACTCGAACCTTTCCCCAACATCAACCATGCAGTCCCCACATATACACATAAAACAGCCCAAAATGTTCCTTATCGTAGCAACCAAATATTGAACTCACCTTCCTTGAGTTCTTAATAACAATTCACATGTAATTCTTCATCGAAACTCATGCATAATGAGGACAAAAAAAAAGGAGCAGACACCTTACCTCAATTTATGCAACTTTCCCTTTTAACTTGAAATCTTCAAAAACTTCAACTTCCCTTAACACTTAAACCAAAGAAGAAGAGAAAAGTATCTTAATAATCAAGGAAAATGAGCAGTAACTTGGACACATTCTGCCCTTGTACTTATACTTGAGCATGAATAACAGGTTTTCCTAATCATCCATGGGAGAATTAAGTAAGTGTTTACACTTACCTTAACTTACAAAGATGAGGGTTTCTTCAAGAACCCTAGAAGAAATTTGAGGTTGCTATTTTAATCCTTAAGAGAAAAGAGAGAGAGAGAGAGAGAGAGAGAGAGAGAGAGAGAGCTGGAGTTAATTCTAAATTTATGTGTTTAAATGGAGTGGAAATAGTAGCCAATATTTATCTTATATTGAGCTTTCTTCACCTTTAAGAATATCCTCTAGAACTTCCTTATTTTTAGCTTCATTTTCAGCCACTAATTGGTAAAGTAGGTGATGCACCTGCTTATGTACATCAAGCTGCTCAAAAGGTCAAAGTAGGTGATTCACCTAGTTGCCCTTTTCCTTAGTTGGGCTTAAATTACATTGGGCCTTGGCAGATTTGGCTGCTGGGCTTTAATTTCATTTTCCTTTTATTTAACTTAGTTTGGGCCGCAAGTAAGTCCATTAGCATAGGCCCAAATCTGACCCATAAACCTTGGCCTTTTTAACTAGATCCATATAGCTCAAGTAGGTGATGCACCTACTTGGTCCTTTGGACTGGTCAATAAGTCAAAGTAGGTGATGCACCTACTTGTCACCTACTAGCTTAGTTAAGTCAAGCAAGCAGCTCACTTATTTTATTCCATTTTCTAAATACTAATCCCTTTTGCTTTAACTTGGCACTTAACTTTCAACTTTAAGCTCAATTACCACCTTACTGTCTCGAGTTTAAATACTTCCGTTGGATTAACTTGCAGTACACATGCTGAAACATTCAAGGCATCACATCACCTTCCGAGCTAGTTTAGACCAATGCTAATCATATAAGAAACATGGTCCCTCACCTATACTGTAAGGCTATGTCAAGTATCACAAGAATAGAACAAGCATATGCACAATACGAGCTGTTACAGCGTGATCCCGAGGTGTATCTTGATTGGGAGTGGCAATGTGAGCGAACTTTCCAAAACCATGATTTGTAGTTCATGACTGAATATTAGATATTTACCGCTCCCTATGGGTACGACCCCAACTCTTCGTTGGGTTTTATACTGATTCACGATCTTTTACACCTAGAATTTGATGAGGTGTGTTTGAAACGTCAAAACAAAATGGTGTCGCTGCCGGGTAGTGGTGTTATTTGATATTCTATTATTGAAGTTAAATTGTGTTCTTTTCGTGTTATAGTTGAACCGACTTAATTTATTTTGTGTTTTTGTTGTTTGTGTTGAATAGCGGAAGAGATGAGTGTAAACGGAAGTAATGGTAGCCAAGTGGGGCACCAAGATGACATTGGAAATCTGAACGATGTAAATGACCCAAATCAATTGGGAGGTGTTGGTGCAATTTGTCTACCTCCGGCTGAAGGAAACGTTGTTTTCCACATTACTAGCACAATGCTTCAGCTCCTACAACTTAACGGATTATTTGGGGGGCTGGCTCATGAGGATCCCCATGAGCATATTAGGAACTTTGTGGATGTATGTGGTCCGTTCTCATTTAAGAACATACCACAAGAATCAGTCCCTCTTAGGTTGTTTCCATTCTCTTTGATGGGTGAAGCTACTAAATGGTTGGATGAGTTACCGAGGGACTCCTTCACCTCTTGGGATGAGCTTACCACAGCATTCGAAGTGAGATTCTTTCCCCCATCAAAGATGATGACTCTAAGAGATGGCATCCAAGGTTTCAAACGCTTGGAAGGTGAGCCAATCCATAGACATGGCTGAGATTTAAGAAGTTGGTGCTTCAGTGCCCAACTCATGGACTTCCAAATAATGTGCTGCTGCAACACGTCTATAGGAGTCTCGATTTGGTGAACAAAGGAGTGGTTGATCAACCATCTCCTGGTGGTATAATGCAACAGCCCTATGAAGTAGCATCTCAACTCCTTGATTGCATGACCAAGATCAATAGGGCATGGCACACTCGTGAAGATCAAGTATCTTCTCTCACGTTTAGAATGACAAAAGAGGTGATCGAAAAAGATCAAGAGAGAGACAAAAGCATGGCTAAAATGATGACCCAGTTGGATATCTTGGCCAAAAATGTCAGGGGTAGTGGTGCAAAGAGTGTTAATGTTATGGGTGTCGGGGGAGTAAACCCCGATGAAGCACATTTTGAAGCGATGTACAATGAGGAAGTGAACTTCCTTGCTAATCAAGAAGGAGGTTATCATGCAAACTACCCAAGACCGGGTTGAAATCAAGGTTGGAATAGAGATGAGGGCTGGAGAGACCATGACAGAGATTGGCGTGATCGTAACGCCACCTGGAAGGAGAGAGATGGGGACAAGGACAGGTACGTCCCTCCCCATGAGCGTCAAAAGCCCAAGGAACTCGAAGGTGGCCGTACAAAAGATATGCTCTCACGCATTCTCAACAAAGTTGAAGGGTCAGACAAGGTGTTGAAAGAGATGAAAGAGGATGTCTCAAATCTCAATCAGACGGTGACCTCTCACTCAGTCTCTATTAAGCAGCTGGAGACCCAAATGGGTCAAACTTCTTCTCATTTGAATCCGAGACAACAAGGGGGGTTGCCTTGTGACACAATGGCAAACCCCAAAAATGAAGCTTGATTTGGTATCCTCGTCGTGCCATGACATTAACTAAGGCACTTCTTGGGAGGCAACCCAAGTATTTGATGTATTTAAAGTTTGTTTGTGAATAACGGGTGTTGATTGTGCAGGTTGAAAAGTGAAAGGTGTGGGAAAGTGAGTAGTTTGGCGAGCTAAAGTCCAATCGGCGACACGCCGAACAGGTCGGTGAGCCCCGACGTGGACCGCCGTTGGAACTACCAAGCTTGAAGGGGCACTCTGTAAAACTCGGCGGGCTACATGCTCAATCGGCGACTCGCCGAACAGGTCAGCGTGCCCGACTTAGTCCACCGTTTGTGATGCAATCTGGATTACATCAAGACCGTTCACGCGGAGTCAAGATCGAAACCTCCACAAGATGCAAGGTTTATTCATGAAGTTAGAGGTCTTTGAGCTCGTGTTGATGGCAAACAAAGGATTCCATGCCTTGAAGATTGCATGGGGGTGTAATGACCCTTTTGGCGAACCAGAGCCAATCGGCGGATCCCCCAAGGGCTTGGGCGATGACTCCAGCCCGCCCAAAGTTACAGAATGTGGCTAGGAGCCAACACCAACAGGAATCATCGCCAAGTGGGTTAGGCGAGTCGCCAAGAGGGTTGGGCAAGCTCGACTTAGCTCGCCCATTGGCACTTTCTGGTCACTTTTGGGCCTTTTTACCTAAAACTATAAATAGCTAGTTTGGGTTCATTTTAGACTTAGATTATTTTGAATGTTGAAAACTGAAAACTCATGTTTGAGTGTTGAGAGCTTGGTTAAACTTTTGGTTGATTATTAATAGCTTAGAAATGAGGGTTGCTTGTGAGTCCAATTCCCTTGAGGTCTTTGTAAGAGTTAGGTGCTCATTGTAGGATTAATGAATTGAGGTCTTAAGGTTTAATATACCCTTAGGTTGCTTTTTGTTTCCTCCTTCTGTGTCTATCTAGTTATCTTTAATTTCTTGTCTTTCGATTTCCAAATTTTAGTGTAGTTCCCTTTTGAGAATTACATCATTTGGTATCAGAGCTTGGATTAGATTCATTCCTAAGATTCTAGTCTTGGGTTTGGTACAAAAAAAAGTGTGTTCAAAACATTTTTAAAGAATTTCTGAAATGTGTTTTGTAGATTTAAGTCTTGTTTGAGTTTCTAAAGTTGGAATAGTGTTCTCCAACTCTATTTGAGTCTAGATCTGAGATTTGAAGGAGTTTGGTTCATTATTGAAGATTCCACCATTGGAGACTTGAAGAAGCTTGAAGATAACACAAGTGGATTTTAAAATCTGAAGGTTTTGGTTGGGAATTAAGAGCTAAAAAGTATTGGGTGTTGTTACCCATATCAAAGAGAGCTTGTATCTCAATTTTTGTGAAATTTCGAGCCAAAAATTTAGAGGGTTTAATTTTGGGTTTTTCATCTTGTTCTTGAGTTTTTAAAAAACATTCAAATCTTCAAGAGGAAGAATATTCAAAAAGAAAGGGTTTGATTCCAAAAGACAAGAAAGAGAAAGTGAAAAAGTGTTTGTACAAAAGGTAATTTACCAAAAGGGGTAAATATTAAAGGACAAGTGATGTAATGCGGAAACAAAGAAAGATAGAAGAAGAGATACAAGATAAGAACCAATTGGCAACTAAAGGATGTATTAAATCCTAAAACCTTCAATTCCAATCCTAAACAAGCACCTAATCAAAAAAAATAGATGGACACAAAAAGAGGAAACAAAGAGCAACCTAAGGGTATATTAAACCCAAAGACCTCACTTCGTTAATCCAACAAGAAGCACCTAACTCTTACGACGACCTCGAGGGAATCGATATCCCAAGCAACCGACGTTTCTAAACAAGGTTCAACAAAAGCTTATACCAGTTCTCAAACACTCAAACATGAGTTTCAGTTTATCAACATCAATATTCAAACAAGTCTACCCTAAAATGAACCCCCTAAATGCCTATTTATAGTTTTAGGGCTTTATTACACAAATGGGCCCAAAAGTGACCCGAAATGTCCATTGGGCGAGCCAAGTCGGGCTCGCCTAATGACTCAGCGATCCACCCAAGAGCTTTGGCAATGGATCCTGCTCCTGGCACCTACTGTAACTTTCGGCGGTCTTGGGGTCAATGAACGATGCGCCGAATGCTCTCCTGCTCGCCGAATGAGTTTGTAGCTCCTTGGAACCTTAGGTGATCTTGGAACCCTCACCAAGGGAGTTTGGAGAGTCGCCGAAGTGGTTGTCAGCTCCCGAATGGAGCAACGTATTCACTTGCTCCTCCTTGCTTCGTTAGACTTCCCACACTCCAAGCTATCATCCACACATGGTGTTTCTCAACTGAGAGCTCCTTCAAAGCGCATTTGTTACCATGCAAGGCATGGAATTCCCCCCTTGACATCATCTCAAGCCCAAAAGCCTCCATCCTTGTGAACAATCCATCAATACATTGAAGTTCGTGAGTAGATGGCATTGAGGCAATCTGGATTGCATCATTCTCCCCTTCTTGAAAAGGATTCGTCCTCGAATCCAAACCTTGCAAAACCATATGGGAAGCAAACAAGAACAAGATCCTCATGGCATGAGGGTTAGTGTTAGCAATATCAATTTCATCGCCATGCCAAGAATGCACAAATTTAACATATAACCAAGCATCAAAAATATCGACAAAGGGTTTGTAACCCATCAAGGTAATAGATACTTGGCTACTTAATAAACTTTGACAAAGGGGTAGAGCGAAGGAACCAATACACTTAAACAACCTCATATGTAAGCCCTCATTGGTTCCACATTCAAACAAGCACAAGGCCTCTCTTATGTCAAGCAGCATATGATACTTGTCATCTAGACCAAGCATCACTACACAAGTGCCACAATGCAAATTACTACTGGGGTCAAATGGAAAGGAAATCCATGAACTTGGATTAAGTACTTCCGCTTTTGCCCGATTGGCACCCTTACCTTCGAAAAATATACTCCACTCAAAAGAGTGAGCATCATCATATGTAAACAAGTAATAGAGAAAGGTGTCTCGCAAATCAACTTCCTCTAGGGTGTTTTCATAGGTATGACTATGAATAGGCTCAAAATCATTGGTCATACCATTAAGAATTGAAACACACCAAGAAGAAGAGGTAATGGGAAAACAAACACCACCTTCCTCCTCATCACATTCCTTCCCCACAAGAGTACTCTCATCTTCCAAGAAGAGATTTCCATATTTGGAAGGAAAAGCTTCACACCATAGGAAAAACTACACTACTCTCATGATTCACACCACTAGGTACATCACTAGGAGTGATTTCATCATCTTCAAATAAGACATTGTACTTAAAGAGGGAATGATCAACTACCATGGGAGAATTAAAACATGCAAGGTCACCCTCAAAAAGACACATATCATTTTTTGAAGCATTTTCAAACACAAGATCTCTATGGGCAAGATAAGCAATCGGATCATCCACAAAAGGTATGCTCAAAGAGTCACTCCTATTCAAGTGATCAACATTATTTTCAGTATCACAAAATTGAGGTTTCTTAATCACATCACAAGATTCCTCAATTAGTGAACAACACTCAAATGCAAGTTGATCAACACAATTATCACATGATAATGAACTATCATTCAAAGCACGGGTGTCAACACTAGGTGGACGCAAATCGATCTTACTAGAAGAATCAATTTGGTCATCAATAGGATCAACTAGTGTATCCACACTCTCAACATGTACATTATCAACACATTTAAGGCATGGAAGGAAATGAGCCCTCTTGGGAAACACACAATAACTATTGAGCCCATCAATCACATCATCTATTCTAGGGATAGGATGACAATACCTCAAGATGATTTTGCTAATGGCCCACCAACCAACACATATGTGCCATGCTCCATCAATTTGGTGCTCAATTCCCCGGGGAGGGGTCACTCCACTTGGCAGCTCCATTAGAAGGGCTTCACTATGATCCTGCAAAAGGAAAGAACTAGAATGGGGAGGAAAAGAAATAGTTGGATTAGTTTGCAACTCATGATCCTTATGTGAGGTAAGGATCAATGAACTTTCAACTTCCACGTCCTCTCTTATCTCTTTATGCTCAGCCAACAACACCTTGGCCTTTCCCTTCAACTTACTTCTTTCTTCTTTTTCTTGGCCCTCAACCTCCATATGTCCCTCCTCCTTCTTCATTTTATCCCTCAACTCATCCTTCTTTCGATACATCACTATGACTTGGGATGGTGACATAGGCTTAAGGACATACTTGCGTCCGATCGACATGATTGAATAGGTGTTGTGTCTCCCATCATGTGTTGTCGCATGAATGTGTTGCCATGGTCTCCCGAGTAGTACATGACAAACTTGCAGGAAAATCACATCACAGAGGACAACATCTTGGTATTTCCCAATTTGAAACTTGATCAACACCTGTTCATGCACCCTCAATTCCTCACCCTCACTCAACCATTGAAGCTTGTAAGGCTTAGCAAGCTTAGTGGTAGGGTTCAAGAAGTCCACTATAGCGGCGCTAGCAAGGTTGGCACAACTTCCACTGTCAATGATCAGGGAACATACTTGACCCTTGATGAGACACTTGGAATGGTTCTCTCTTTGCTCTTGGTTTATCATGGCCTTGTTAGGTATAGTTCGCCTTACCACATAAGTTGGCAGTGTGAAATCTCTTTCTTTGGGCCGAACCTCATCCTCCACATTGGTCAGTCTATCATCCATCATGGATAGACGATCTTTCAAGTCAGTCAAACTTCTTTCCAGCATTCCCCTTATCTGACTTGTATTAGTAAGAGCCCCCATGGAAGATTCTAAGGTAACCTTTCCCTTAGGTGGGTGGGTTTCGCTTCCGGTTTCCATGGTACCTAGAAATAAGAAATACTCAACAAAACAACAAACAACATTAGCGTTAGTAAAATGAACTCACAATCACTCTTATTTACACACCTTTGATTGCCTCTCAAATTGGCGCAGCTAATGTTGAAGATTGCGTATACTCGGTTGATCACAAAGGTGTCAATTCTACTTTTGGCCGGAATGGATTCTTGTTTTAAGAAGAATGGACGACTCGATTAAAGCAAATGGACTTGAATCAAGAAATTAACTAGAAGTAAAATGAATAAAAGCACGAAAAGAAAAGGCACTAACAAAGAAGTGAATTCGAGAACCAATAGTCAACAAGTAGAGTAATTACGAGTTGAAAATCAGTTTAGGAATCTTGACAACAAACTAGAATCAAAAGAAAAGAAACTAGGAATTAGAACCTGAGAAAAGGGTCATAAAATGAGTTTTCGATCACCAAATGACCTGTTTTCTTCGCCAAAAGTAAAGTTCAGCTCGTAAACTTGAAGATGGGTTCACCGAATGGAACAACGTCTTCACTTGCTCCTCCTTGCTTCGTTAGACCTCCCACACTCCAAGTTATCATCCACACATTGTGTTGCTCAACTGGGAGCTCCTTCAAAGCGCATTTGTTACCATGGAAGGCATGGAATCCCCTCCTTGACATCATCTCAAGCCCAAGAGCCTCCATCCTTGCGAACAATCCATCAATACGTTGAAGTTCATGAGTGGATGGCTTTGAGGCAATCTGGGTTGCATCAACAAGTGCAGGAGGGGACCACAGAAGTTCAAAATTTGGAGTTTTGCAGGTGCAGCAGTGGACCATTAGGTGAGCCCCGATTTAACTCGCCTAGTCCATTTGGCGTTTCGCCCTTTGGACAGGTTGGTCTCCAAATTGCCTTGCAAATTGTGGGAGCTACTTTAAATTTCGGCGAGCTCAGTCTTGTTCGCCGAGTCCAATCGGCACATCACCGAACTTCCACCTAGATCGCCGACTTGCCTTGGCAGATTGTTAAGTTTAACGATTCCATCTTCAAAATGGTGAGCTTAACTTCACTTTTGGCGAAGAAAATAAGTCATTTGGCAATCGAAAACTCAATTTACGCTCCTAATCTCAGGTTCTAATTCCTAGTTTCTTTTCTTTTGATTCTCAAACGTTCTCAAGATTCCTAAACTGATTTTCAACTTGTAATTGCTCTACTTGTTGATGATTAGTTCTTGAATTCACATCTTTGTTAGTGCCATTTCTTTTCATGCTTTTATTCATTTTTACTTCGTAGTTAACTTCTTGATTCAAGTCTGTTTTGCTTTAATCGAGTCGTCCGTCTTTCTTTAAAACAAGAATCCATTCCGGCCAAGAATAGAATTGACACCTTGTGGTCGACCGAGTATAAGCAATCTTCAACTTTAGCCGCGCCAATTTGAGAGGCAATCAAAGGTGTGTAAACACGAGTGATTGTGAGTTCATTTTACTAACGCTAACGTTGTTTGTTGTTTTGTGAGTTGTCTTATTGACAGGTACAATGGAAACCGGAAATGAAACTCAACCACCTACCGGAAGTGTTACTTTGGAATCCTTAATGGAGGTTCTTACCAATTTGAATTGGAAGGTGGAGAACATGGGAGGGGAATTGTCCACCGTAAAGGGTACTGTGTCGAGGTTGGATGATAGATTGATTAATGTGGAAGGTCTGGTTAACTCCACTAAATCTACACGACAAGCTACATTTCGTGCTTCCACAAGCAGACAAGACCACAACAATTCTCCTACTATCACACCTGAAACCCTCCACTAAGCCTTGAACCTAGCACTAATCCACTTGGGTTCAAATAGCCAAAGTACCAATCGCCCATTCCATTTCCTGCTTAGTAAAAAAGCTCCACCAACTCAATACCAACCTTACCGAACACCACTAAACAAAAATCTTCCCAAACAAAGGGCACAACCACAACCAAATCCCATGAATGAGGTGAGAAATGAAGAGTACCAGGGAGTAGATGAAGGTGAAGGTGAGGAAGCGTCGTGGAATGAGACTCCAAGGAATCGACCAAGAGGTCAACTGTTGCAAGGAGGCCAAGAGGTAGATTGGGTCAGATGCCATATGGCAGGAGGCAATATGGAAACCACCCTCAAGGTGGAGAACAACGGGAAGCCTATGTCAATCAAGAGTTTGGTCAAGAAGCTATAGAAGAACATCGTAACCGCTATCAAGGAGAGCATCAAAGAGGTTACTACCACAATGACCAAGGTGGCCATGGAGGCCGAGATGTTGGTATCAACTCTATCAAAACTACTCTTCCATCATTCAAAGGGGAATGCAATTTTGATGCTTATCTAGAATGGGAGTCGCATTGTGACCGGATCTTCCAAGTCAATGACTTGACGGAGGTCAAAAGGAGTTGTTATGCTACTGCTCGATTTGAAGGGTATGCTGTTACATGGTGGGAATATATGAACAAGTATCATTTAGTGATTCAAGAAGGTCATCCTCCACCATGGACTAAATTAAAAAGATTAATGAGAGTCAAGTATGTGTCGGATAGATTCCGCCAAGGGTTGCTTGCCAAATTGTACAACTTGAGGTAAGGAAGTACAAGTGTTGAAGCCAACCATGATGAGTTCCAAAACATGATCATGAAGCTAGAATACGAAGAGAATTAAGAGCATGCCATTATTCGCTTCAAGGTAGGGTTGAACAAAGAGATTTCTTCTAAGATGACCAATCATAGGTTTGCTACCTTGAATGATGTCTTTGAAGCAGCCAATGAGATAGAGAGGGAACTCAAAGAGGAGAAAGTATCTAAGTACAAGGGTGTTTCATCTTCAAATTATTGAAGCAAGAACAAAGGGGGAGCTCAAACATCGTCGGGTTGGAACAAAGGTAAAGATTTCAAGAAGGCTTATGAGAAGAAGCCCTTTGAAGGAAACATTCCAAAGTACCCACCAAGAGGAGAAGGTAATAATGACCCAACCAAATTTTCTAAAGGCGTTCAATGTCACAAATGTAGAGGATGAGGTCATATGATGCGTGAATGTCCCAATCGGTTGAATGTTCTAATTTAAGGAGGGGAAATGTATCTTGGTGAGGAGGAAGAGCAAGAAGAGGATTGTGAAGAAGAACCCCAAGAAGAGGATGAGTTTGAAGGTGATGACGAAGAGGAACAAGATCCATGTGGTGGAAAAGATGTTGTTGTTCCTAATGGTTTGATGAGGAAAGTCCCAATGGATGAATTTTGGCCTCAAGAAGAAGAATATACCGTTCCTATGTTTGTGGTGAGGCGTGTGATGATTAGCAAGGCCATGGATGATCCAACCAAAGAGAGAACCTTTTTCACTCCAAGTGCCTTATCAAAGATAATGTTTGTTCCTTGATCATTGATAGTGGGAGTTGTTCAAATGTTGCTAGCACCGCTTTAGTGGAATTTTTGAAACTTCCTACCACTAAGCATGCTACCACCTTACAAGCTTCAATGGTTGAGTGAGTGTGGAGAATTAAGGGTTCATAAACAAGTGATAATCAAGCTCAACATTGGGAAGTACCAAGATGAGGTTTTATGTGATGTAGTCCCAATGCAAGCATGTAATGTATTACTCGGGAGACCTTGACAATATGATCATTCAACCAAACATGATGGGAGGACCAACAAGTATTCACTTGTGTTGGATGATCATAAGTATGTTCTTCACCCTATGTCACCCTCCCAAGTCAATGAAGTGTATCAAAGGATGAATGAGTTGAGGGAAAAGAGGAGGAGTGAGGAGGAATATGTGGAGGCCAAGAGAAATGAAGAGGAGGAGAAGAGGAAGTTGAAAGGAAAGACCCAAGTTTTGTTGGCTAACTACAAAGAGATAAGGGAGGAAGTTGAATCCAAGAGTTCTTTGATCCTTATCACACATAGGGATCATGTTTTGCAAACTAACAAATCGTATTATTCTCTCCCCAATTCTATTTCCTTTCTTTTGTAGGGTTATGAGGATGTCTTCCCAAAGGAGCTTCCAAGTGGATTGCCCCCTCTCCGGGGAATTGAACACCAAATTGATTTTGTGCGGGGTTCACAATTACCAAACAAGCCGGCATATCGAAGCAATCCGGAGGACACCAAGGAGCTACAAAG
Organism: Solanum etuberosum; assembly: GCA_029582245.1. Lineage (NCBI taxonomy): Eukaryota > Viridiplantae > Streptophyta > Magnoliopsida > Solanales > Solanaceae > Solanum > Solanum etuberosum. The sequence continues at coordinate 10,866 of JAJONR010005980.1, read as the reverse complement.
GCAAGTTGAGGAACTCCTCAACAAGGGTTATATGGAGGAGAACATGAGTCCATGTGCCATGCCAGTTCTATTGGTTCCAAAGAAAGATGGAACATGGCGCATGTGTGTTGATTGTCGAGCCATCAACAAGATTACAGTAAAGTATCGTCATCCTATCCCTAGGTTAGATGATATGATTGAGGAGTTGAATGGTTCTTGTGTGTTTTCAAAGATTGATCTTAGGAGTGGTTATCATCAAATTCAGATGAACCCCGGTGATGCATGGAAAACCGCATTCAAGACCAAGTTTGGTCTATATGAATGGTTAGTGATGCCCTTTGGTCTCACTAATGCTCCTAGTACTTTTATGCGTCTCATAAATCATTTGATGAAACCCCTCATAGGGAAATTTGTGGTTGTTTATTTTGATGATATCTTAATTTATAGCAAAACCATGCATGATCATGTTGAGCAATTGAGATGTGTGTTTGATGTGCTTAGGAAGGAACAACTTTATGCTAATCTTGAGAAGTGTTCATTTTATGTTGATGAAGTTGTTTTCTTGGGTTTTGTTGTGAGCTCAAGAGAGGTTGAGTTGATGAATCTAAAATAGACTCTATTAAGAATTGGCCCATTCCGAAATCCATAAGCGATGTTAGAAGCTTTCAGGGGTTGGCTAGTTTTTATAGGTGGTTTGTCAAAGGTTTTAGTACCATAGCAGCCCCCTTGACCGAGGTAATCCGAAAGGATAAACCTTTTAAGTGGGGAGAGGAACAAGCAAAAGCTTTTGAGGCTTTAAAATCCATGCTTAGTTCCACTCCTTTGTTGCAATTACCCGATTTTGATAAGATGTTTGAAGTGGAATGTGATGCTAGTAAAGTAGGCATTGGGGCCGTCTTAATGCAAGACCAAAAGCCCATTGCTTATTTTAGTGAAAACCTAAAAGGTGCTACTTTGAATTATTCCACTTATGATCTTGAATTTTATGTTTTGATTTGGGCGTTGGGTAATTGGCAACACTACTTGTGGTCCAAGGAATTTGTCAATAGGACTGATCATGAGTCCCTAAAGCATATTCGGGCCCAAGGAAAGTTGAACAAGAGGCACGCCAAATGGATTGAATTCCTTGAAACTTTCCCTTATGTAATCCAATACAAAAAGGGGATGAAAAATATGGTGGACGATGCCTTATCTAGGAAACATGTGTTGATAAATGCTTTGTCTTCTAAATTAATTGGTTTTGAATATTTGAAGACTTTGTATCCCAAGGATCCTGTGTTTGCTCAAATCTTCAAAGATTGTGAGGAATGGGAGAGGGAAAGGTGGATGAGGGATAGATCTTCTACTCCCTATTCAAAGTTTGATGATATCTTGTTCAAAGGCAAGAGACTTTGTGTGCCTATGAGCTCTTGTTTGATGATATCTTGTTCAAAGGCAAGAGACTTTGTGTGCCTATGAGCTCTTGGAGAGAATTATTTGTGAGGGAGGCACACGATGGGGGATTAATGGGTCATTTTGGTATTGATAAAACTAGGGGAATTCTTGAGGAACAGTTCTATTGGCCTAAAATGCACAAGGATGTTGTTCAAATTTGTGGTCAATGTGTTGAATGTCGACGTGCTAAGTCACGCCTCCTTCCCCATGGTTTATACACTCCCCTCCCCACCCTCAAAGACCTTGGCTTGATATTTCCATGGATTTTGTTTTGGGTTTGCCGAGGACAAAAAGAGTCTATAGCATATTTGTTGTTGTTGATTGATTTTCAAAGATGGTTCATTTCATTCCATGTCATAAATGTGATGATGCTTCCAATGTGGCATCTTTGTTTGTTGAACATGTTGTTAAATTGCATGGAATTCCTCAAACCATTGTAAGTGATTGGGATCCAAAATTCCTTAGTCACTTTTGGAAGGAATTGTTGGGTAGACTTGGTACCAAATTGTTGTTTTCAACTTCTTGTCACCCGCAAACCGATGGCCAAACTGAAGTTGTGAATAGGACCTTGGGTTTTATGTTTCGTGTCGTGGTGCATGGAAAGTTGGCCTCATGGGAGGAACATTTGCCTTTAGTTTAATTTTCTTATAATAGAGTTATTCATAGAACTATTGGTATGACTCCTTTTGAAGTAGTTTATGGATTTAAATCCCTAACCCCTTTAGCTCTCACTCCTCTTTCTCAAGATGTTGTGTTAAGCTTAGATGGGAGCAAGAGAGCTGAAGCAATGAAGAAGTTTCATGAAAAGGTGTGGCTGCATTTGAGAAGAAGAACCAAGAAGTAGCAAAAAAGGCTAACAAGGGCCGCAAGAGGGTTGTGCTTGAACCAGGTGATTGGATGTGGATACATTTTCGCAAGGAGCGATTCCCCACTCATAGTAAGACAAAATTGATGCCAAGAGGTGATGGACCATTTCCAGTGCTTGAAAGACTTGACGACAATGCCTACAAGGTTGACCTTCCTCCGGAGTATCAAGTGCACAACACTTTCAATTTGTGTGACCTGTCACCATTCCTAACTGTTGATGATGATGATCTATCAAATTTGAGGAAAAATTCTTTTCAAGAAGGAGAGAATGATGCAATCCGGATTACATCAAGACCTTTCACGCGGAGTCAAGCTCGAGACATTCACAAGTTGCAAGGTTTATTCATGAAGTTAGAGGTCTTTGAGCTCGTGTTGATGGCAAATAAAGGATTCCATGCCTTGAAGATTGCATGGGGGAGTAATGACCCTTTTGGCGAGCCAGAGCCAATCGGTGGATCGCCCAACGGCAAGGCGATGACTCCAGCCCACCCAAAGTTACAGAATGTGGCTAGGAGCCAACACCAGCAGGAATCATCGCCAAGTGGGTTAGGCGATTCGCCAAGAGGGTTGGGCAAGCTCGACTTAGCTCTCCCATTGGCACTTTCTGGTTAATTTTGATGCAATCCGGATTACATCAAGACCATTCACTAGAAGTCAAGCACGAGACCTTCAAAGGATGCAAGGGTTATTCATGAAGTTGGAGGTCCTCGAGATGGTATTAATGGCTAACAAGGTATTCCATGCCTTGAAGATAGCATGGGGAGGTGCTGACCCTTTTGGCGAGCCAGGGCCAATTGGCAGATCGCCCAAGGGCTTGGGTGTTGACCCCAGCCCGCCCATAGTTCCAGAATGTGGCTAGGAGCAGCCACCTCGCAGGTTCCATCACTGAGCAGAAGGGCGAGTCGCCAATTGGGTTGGGCGAGCCCGACTTAGCTCGCCCAATGGTCATTTCGGGTCACTTTTGGGGCTTTTACCCTAAAACTATAAATAGCTAGTTTGAGTTCATTTTAGACTTAGACTATTTTGAATATTGATGTTGAAAACTGAAAACTCATGTTTGAGTGTTGAGAGCTTGGTTAAGCTTTTGTTAATTCTTGTTTAGAAACATCGGTTGCTTGGGATATCGATTCCCTTGAGGTCGTCATAAGAGTTAGGTGCTATAGTTGGATTAATGAATCGAGGTCTAAGGGTTTAATATACCCTTTGGTTGCCTTTTGTTTCCTCTTGTGTGTCTATCTATCTTTACTTTCTTGTTTTTTAGATTTCGCATTGTATTGTGATTCCCTTTTAGAAATTACGTCATTTGGTATCAGAGAAAGGCTTAGATTCGTTCCTACGATTCTAGTCTTGGATTGTTACAAAAAAAAGTGTTCAAAATCGTTTTTGAAGAATTTCTGAAATGGGTCTTGTTGATTTGAGTCTTCTTTGGGGTTTCCAAGGTCAGATTAGTGTTCCATAACCTTATTCGAGTCCAGGGCTGAGATTAGAAAGGGTTTGGTCAACTATTGAAGAAACCACCATTGGAGGTTGAAGGAGCTTGAAGAAGACACAAGTGGGTTTTAAAATCTGAAGGTTTTGGTTGGGAATCTTGATGCAATCCGGATTACATCAAGACCGTTCACACGAAGCCAGGCTCGAGACATTCAAAGGATGCAAGGGTTATTCATGAAGATGGAGGTCCTCGAGATGGTATTGATGACAAACAAGGGTTTCCATGCCTTGAAGATTGCATGGGGAGATACTACCACTTTTGGCGAGCAGGAGCCAATCGGTGCGTCGCCCAATGGCTTGGGCGATGACCCCAGCTCACCTAAAGTTCCAGGATTTGGCTAGAGTTGGAGGCCATGCAGGAACCATCGCCGACCAATCGGTGCACCACCCAGTCCACTAGGCGAGCCCGACTTGGCGAGCCCTTTGTCACTTTCTGGTCACTCTTAGGCCTTTAAACCTAAAACTATAAATAGCTAGTTTGGGTTCATTTTAGACTTAGACTATTTTGAATATTGATGTTGAAAACTGAAAACTCGTGTTTGAGTGTTGAGAGCTTGGTTAAGCTTTTGTTGATTGTTGTTTAGAAACGTCGGTTGCTTGGGATATCGATTCCCTTGAGGTCGTCGTAAGAGTTAGGTGCTATAGTTGGATTAACGAATTGAGGTCTTAGGGTTTAATATACCCTTTGGTTGCTTTTTGTTTCCTCTTGTGTGTCTATCTGTCTATCTTTACTTTCTTGTATTTTCAATTTACGCATTGTATTGTGATTCCCTTTTGAGAATTACATCATTTGGTATCAGAGCAAGGCTTTGTTTCGTTCCTACGAATCTAGTCTTGGGTTTGTTACAAAACAAAAGTGTTCAAAACGTTTTTGAGAAATTTCTGAGATGGATTTTGTATATTTGAGATTTGTTTGACTTTCCAAGGTTGGAATAGTGTTCTCCAACTCTATTTGAGTCTAGGACTGAGATTTGAAGGAGTTTGGTGCATTATTGAAGATTCCACCATTGGAGACTCAAAGAAGCTTGATGGAGGTATAAATGGGTTTTAAAATCTGAAGGTTTTGGTTGGGAATTGAGAGCTAAAAAGTATTGGGTGTTGTTCCCCATATCAAGGAGAACTTGTATCTCGAATTTCATGAAATTCCGAGCTAAAAATATAGAGGGTTTTATTTTGGGTCTTCATCTTGTTCTTGAAGTTCTTGAAGAATATTCAAATCTTCAAAGAGAAGATATTCAAAAAGAAGGAGTTTGATTCCAAAAGAGAAGAAAGAGAAAGTGTAAAAGTGTTTGTAAAATAGGGAATTTACCAAAAGGGGTAAATACTAAAGGACAAGTGCAAGGGGGGACCACAGAAGTTCAAAATTCGGAGTTTTGCAGTTGCAGCAGTGGACCATTAGGCAAGCCCCGACTTAGCTCACCTAGTCCATTCGGCGCCTCGCCCTTTGGGTAGGCAGGTCGCCGAATTGCCTTGAAATTTGTGGGAGCTACTGTAAAATTCAGCGAGCTCAGCCTTGTTCACCGAGTCCAATCGGCGCATCGCCGAACTTCCACCCAGATTACCGAGTTGCCTTGGCATATTGTTAAGTTTGGCAATTCTATCTTCAAATTGGCGAGCTGAACTTCACGTTTGGCGAAGAAAACAGGTCATTTGGCAATCAGAAACTCAACGCCCCTTATCTCAGGTTCTAATTCCTAGTTTCTTTTCTTTTGATTCTCAATCGTTCTCAAGAATCCTAAACCGATTTTGCAACTCGTAATTGACCTACTTGTTGACTATTGGTTCTTGAATTCACTTCTTTGTTAGTGCCTTTTTTCTTTTTGTGCTTTTATTCATTTTTACTTCGTAGTTAATTTCTTGATTCAAGTCTGTTTGCTTTAATCGAGTCATCCGTCCTTCTTAAAACAAGAATCCATTCCGGCCAAGAGTAGAATTGACACTTTGTGATCGACCGAGTATAAGCAATCTTCAACATTAGCCGCGCCAATTTGAGAGGCAATCAAAGGTGTGTAAACACGAGTGATTGTGAGTTCATTTTACTAATGCTAACATTGTTTGCTGTTTTGTTGAGTTGTCTTATTGCTAGGTACAATGGAAATCGGAGAAGAAACACATCCACCTACCGGAGGGATTACCTTGGAATCTATAATGGAGGCGTTGAACAACGTGAGGGGTGATATAACAAGGATGGAAGATAGATTGATCAACGTGGAAGGTCGAGTTAACTCTACCAACTCTATACCCCAAGCTACATTTCGTGCTTCCACAAGCGGGAACGATCACACTAATTCTCCTACTATGACACCCAAAACCCTCCACCAAGCCTTGAATCCAACATTAATCCAATTGGGTTCAAATAGCCAAAGTACCAATCGACCGTTCCATTTCCTGCTTAGTCAAGAAGTTCCACCAAATCAAAGCCGACCTTACCAAACACCACTTAACCAAAATATTCCCTACCAAAGGCCACAACCACAACCAAATCCCATGAATGAGGTGAGGAATGATGAGTACCAGGTAGGAGATGAAGGTGAAGGTGAGGAAGCGCCGTGGAATGAGGCTCCAAGGAATCCACCAAGGGGTCAAAATTCGCAAGGAGGACCAAGGGGTAGATTGGATCAGATGTCATATGGCAGGAGGCAAAATGGAAACCACCCTCAAGGTGGGGAACAACAGGAAGCTTATGTCAATCAAGGGTTTGGTCAAGAATCTAGAGAGAAGTATGGTAACCGTTATCAAGGAGAGCATCGAAGGGGTTACTACCACAATGACCAAGGTGGCCATGGAGGCCGAGATGTTGGTATCAACTCTATCAAAACTACTCTTCCATCATTCAAAAGGGAAAGTAATCCCGATGCTTATCTAGAATGGGAGTCAAGTTGTGACCGGACCTTCCACGTCAATGACTTGACGGAGGTCAAAAAGAGTTGTTATGCTATTGCTCAGTTTGAAGGGTATGTTGTTACATGGTGGGAATATATGAAGAAGTATCATTTAGTCATTCAATAAGGTCATCCTCCACCATGGACTGAATTAAAAAGATTGATGAGAGTCAAGTATGTGCCGGAGAGATTCTGCCAAGGGTTACTTGCCAAATTGTATAACTTGAGGCAGGGGAGCAAAAGTGTTGAAGCCTACCTGATGAGTTCCAAAACCTGATCATGAAGATAGAATACGAAGAGAATGAAGAGCATGCCATTATTCGCTGCAAGGTAGGATTGAACAAAGAGATTTGCTACCTTGAATGAAGTCTTCAAAGCAGCCCATGAGATAGAGAGGGAACTAAAGGAGGAGAAAGTATCTAAGTACAGGGGTATTTCATCTTCAAATTCTTGGAGCAAGACAAAGGGGGAGCTCAAGCATCGTCGGGTTGGAACAAAGATAAGGATTTCAAGAAGCCTTACGAGAAAAAGCCCTTTGAAGGAAACATTCCAAAGTACCCACCAAGATAAAAAGGTAATACTGACCCAACCAAAGTCTCTAAAGGTATCCAATGTCACAAGTGTAGAGGATGGGGTCATATGATGCGCGAATGTCCCAATCGGTTGAATTTTCTAATTCAAAAAGGGGAAATGTATCTTGGTGAGGAGGAAGAGCAAGAAGAGGATTGTGAAGAAGATCCTCAAGAGGAGGATGAGTTTGAAGGTGAGAAAGATGAGGAACAAGATCTATGTGGGGGAAAAGAAGTCGTTGTTCCTAATGGTTTGATGAGGAAGATTCAAATGGACGAAACTTGGCCTCAAGAAGGAGATTATACCGTACCAATCTATGTGTTGAGGCGAGTGATGATTAGAAAAGCTTTGGATGATCCAAGTCAAAGAGAGAATCTTTTTCATTCCAAGTGTCTTGTCAAAGATAATATGTGTTCCTTGATCATTGATAGTGGGAGTTGTGCAAATGTTGCTAGTACCACTTCAGTGGAATTCTTGAAACTTCCTACCACTAAGCATGCTACACCTTACAAGCTTCAATGGTTGAGTGAGTGTGGAGAGTTGAGGGTTCATCGACAAGTGTTGATCAAGCTCAAGATTGGAAAGTATCAAGATGAGGTTCTATGTGATGTGGTCCCAATGCAGGCTTGTCATATGCTACTCGGGAGACCTTGGCAATATGATTGTTCAACAAAACATGATGGGAGGACCAACAAGTATTCACTTGTGTTGGATGATCAGAAGTATGTTCTTCACCCTATGTCACCCTCTGAAGTCAATTAAGTGTATCAAAGGATGAGTGAGTTGAGGGAGAAAAGGAGGAGTGAGGAGGAACATGTGGAGGCCGAGAGCAATGAAGAGTAGGAGAGGAGGAAGTTGAAAGGAAAGGCCTAAGTATTGTTGGCTAAGTTATAAGGAGATAAGAGAAGAAGTGGAGTCAGATAGTTCCTTGATCCTTATCACACATAGGGATCATGTGTTACAAACTAACCAATTTCATTCTTCTCTTCCCAATTCTATTTCCTTTCTTTTGCAGGATTATGTGGATGTCTTCCCAAAAGAGCTTCCAAGTGGATTGCCCCCTCTTCGGGGAATTGAGCACCAAATTGATTTCGTGCTGGGATCACAATTGCCAAACAAGCCAGCTTATAGAAGCAATCCGGAGGACACCAAGGAGCTACAAAGGCAAGTTGAGGAACTCCTCAACAAGGGTTATGTGAAGGAGAGCATGAGTCCATGTGTCGTGCCGGTTCTATTGGTTCCAAAGAAAGATTGAACATGGCGCATGTGTGTTGACTGTCAAGCCATCAACAAGATTACGGTAAAGTATCATCATCCTATCCCTAGGTTAGATGATATGCTTGATAAGTTGAATGGTTCTTGTGTGTTTTCAAAGATTGATCTTAGGAGTGGTTATCATCAAATCCGGATGAACCCCGGTGATGAATGGAAACCGCATTCAAGACCAAGGTTGGTCAATATGAATGATTGGTGATTCCCTTTGGTCTCACTAATGCTCCTAGTACCTTTATGCGTGTCATGAATCATGTGATGAAACCCTTTATAGGGAAATTTGTGGTTGTCTATTTTGATGATATCTTGATTTACAGCAAGACCATGCATGATCATGTTGAGCATTTGAGATGTGTGTTTGATGTGCTTAGGTAGGAACAACTTTATGCTAATCTTGAGAAGTGCTCATTTTATGTTGATAAAGTTGTTTTCTTGGGTTTTGTTGTGAGCTCAAGAGGGGTTGAGGTTGATGAGTCAAAAATACGTCTATTAAGAATTGGCCAATTTCGAAATCCATAAGCGATGTTAGAAGCTTTCATGGATTGGCTAGTTTTTATAGGCGGTTTCTCAAAGGTTTTAGTACCATAGCAGCTCCCTTGACAGAGGTAATCCGAAAGGATAAACCTTTAAGTGGGGAGAGGAGCAAGCCAAAGCTTTTGAGGCTTTAAAATCCATGCTTAATTCCACTCCTTTGTTGCAATTACCCCATTTTGATAATATGTTTGAAGTGGAATGTGATGCTAGTAAAGTAGGCATTGGAGCCGTCTTAATGAAAGACCAAAAGCACATTGCTTACTTTAGTGAAAAGCTAAAAGGTGCTACTGTGAATTATTCCACTTATGATCTTGAATTGTATGCTTTGATTAGAGTGTTGAGTAATTGGCAACACTACTTGTGGCCCAAGGAATTTGTCATTAGGACTGATCATGAGTCCCTAAAGCATATTCGGGCCCAAGGAAAGTTGAACAAAAGGCAGGCCAAATGGATTGAATTCCTTGAAACTTTCCCTTATGTAATCCAATACAAAAAGGGGAAGGAAAATGTAGTGGCCAATGCCTTGTCTAGGAAACATGTGTTGATAAATACCTTGTCTTCTAAATTGATTGGTTTTGAATGTTTGAACACATTGTATCCCTAGGATCCCGTGTTTACTCAAATCTTCAAAGATTGTGAGGAATGGGAGAGGGAAAGGTGGATGAGGGATAGATCTTCTACTCCCTATTCCAAGTTTAGTGGTTTCATGTTCAAAGGCAAGAGACTTTGTGTGCCTATGAGCTCTTGGAGAGAACTATTTTTGAGGGAGGCACACGATGGGGGATTAATGGGTCATTTTGGTATTGATAAAACTAGGGGAATTCTTGAGGAACAATTCTATTGGCCTAAAATGCACAAGGATGTTGTTCGAATTTGTGGTCAATGTGTTGATGGTCGATGTGCTAAGGCACGCCTCCTTCCCCATGGTTTATACACTCCCCTCCCCACCCCTCAAAGACCTTGGCTTGATATTTTAATGAATTTTGTTTTGGGTTTGCCGAGGATAAAAAGAGGTAGAGAGAGCATCTTTGTTGTTGTTGATTGATTTTCAAAGATGGCTCATTTCATTCCATGTCATAAATGTGATGATGCTTCCAATGTGGCTTCTTTGTTTGTTGAGCATGTTGTTAAATTGCATGGAATTCCTCAAACCATTGTAAGTGATAGGGATCCAAAATTCCTTAGTCCTTTTGGAAGGAATTGTGGGGTAGACTTGGTACCAACTGTTGGTTCTTGTCACCCCCAAACTGATGGCCAAACTGAAGTTGTGAATAGGACCTTGGGTTCTACGCTTCGTGCCGTAGTGCATGGAAAGTTGGCCTCGTGGGAGTAACATTTGCCTTTAGTTTAATTTCCTTATAATCGAATTAATCATAGAATTATTGGTATGACTCCTTCTGAATTGGTTTATAGTTTTAACCCCGTAACACCTTTAGATCTCACTACTCTTTCGACCAAACCAATATTCTAAGACATTTAGTCAGATATGATAAAAAAGCTAATCGAAGCTATATTCGACCAACCCCTACAAAAATGGTATCAGAGCTATGTATAAAGTAAAAAAGAGAAGCTATGTATAAAGTAAAAAAGAGAAGCTATGTATAAAGTAAAATTAATAATATGAAAACAAGTTCATACGCCAAACAAGTTAGTATTACTTATAAAAATATTAATATGGAACAATTAAAACGTATCGATTATGAAAAGAAATATAAAAGACTTAAAAAACTTAAAACATTTTTAGAACAAGTCAACAAGTACCATCAAGTAGACCACCTATTAAGTAAAATATATTGGAAAATTTCTGCAATAATTAATGATATATATAATATAGAAA
>JAJONR010005979.1:0-25868 GCA_029582245.1 Solanum etuberosum | reverse complement strand
TAAAGACTTAAGTTGCCTATTTTATGGCGAGTTGAATATATTATTTTTATTCAGTTTTTAAGCTTTTGTATGCTTGAGTTAGTCTTTCGCTTGTAGTCAGCCAGGATGAGGGTTCGCTTGGGGACCAGCAATGGTTCTCGAGTGCCGGCCACGTCCAGGGTGTAGGCTCTGGTCGTGACAGAACCCTAGTCCAACTCGGTGCTAAGTCTACTCCCAACTTAATATGTATAAGACTGAAATGTACCTGAAATACTGACATACTGAATAGCTCAAATACTGACATGCAAATCTGAGAATGCGACATTTATATATTGATAATGTAACATTCGAAAGTGGAGCATGATTATCTGTGCAATTCATGAACTAAGAAAATCTACACAAACTAGAGTTTTGAGTTTCATACAAGGAACTGAACAAACCTTCCAAGAAACATGCTATTTTTATCATGGATACTATAACAACTGAAATCACAACAATCTTCTAAGATTTTACAAACCCTAGGTGTAAACAAGATATAGAGAATCAAGGATTTGACTGAATTCTAGGGACCTAGTGGATGAAAGGAACCCACTAGTAAAATCCCACATACCTGGTGATGAAATCTACGAATAAATCCTTCGATTTCGAGGCTGGAACTGAAGAAAACTTGATCCATGTTCTTGAGGGGATGATCGACTCTTTCTTCTTTTTTTGCTCTAAGTTTTGGTGATTTTTGGGAATAAAGCTTTTTGATAGATTCTGACTAAATCATTAGGCTTAAACAGAGTAAAACTATGTAGGTTAGGTATTAAATGACGTAGTTTAAATGCCCAATGCATAGGGGAAAAGACCAAAATGATCCTAACTTAAAAGCTAACGAGGGCATCGACGGACCATGGACTGAACGACGGTCCGTCATGGCAGGGCGTCATTTGGAATTTGGGGCTTGGTTTGAGGGCCACGATCGACGGATTACGATCCATAGGTCTGGCGGTAGATCGTGGTTCTTCTTGGGATGTCAGGGTGGCCAACCATGGACCCTACCTACGGTCCGTGGCCCAGACCACGGGCCATGGTTTGGCCTCCGTTGGTGGCACCTGTAATTTCTAAAAATCTGCATTTTGGTCTCTTTCGAATCCTGGGTGTTACAGAATGAATTGAACTAGGTGATTTTGGGGATAAAAACGTTTATGTAGGGCCTAGGGTAGAAGGTAAAATGACATAGTATTGAGTTAAAATAATTGGGAAAATACTAAAACGACCCTGACTTAAAACTACCGAAAAGCCTCTCTGCAAGGGCTTCACGGGCCGTCTAGAGCACCTTGGCATGTCTACCAGGTTGTGAAGATGCTCTGCCCGAAAAGGCTTCACTATTTTGGGCATAACTTCTTACTCCGAGCTTGGAATTAAGAAAACTCAGTGGCGTTGGAAAGAGGACTCGGAGATATTTAATTTGATAGGTCATGGACACCTAATTCATTTTATGCTGAAAGATACGATTGTCTAAAGTTGTCCCTAAAATTTATGTCTAAAAAGTCTCCTTCAAGGACAACTTCACGGTCCGTATGAAGCTTCACGGACCGTTTAGAGTCCGTGGTCCTTTTACAGTGACCTTGGATTACACCCTACTGTCTGGGTGACTTGTACGACCCACTTGACACGCTTTCAAGATCAGCACGGGCTGTTTGGGGGACTGTCTAGATGACCCCTACCTGGGGTAGCTTCTGGAAATTGTTCACAAGCTCTTTAACAGACTGTGGTCCCCTACGTGGCCGGTCTAGGGCTCTGTGAGGGGTCCATGGTCTATTTTGGGTTGATGACTTGCCCGTTTGACCCCTTTCTAGTCTTTTTCAAATGCCAGGTGCTACAATGAATCTCTATTTCCAAGGGTCACTTAGACACCCCCAAGCAAGTCAAACGGCCCATGCTAACAATTTTCTGGTTCAATGCATATGCCACTATATTGGCCTTCCCTGGATGATACTTAATGGTTACATCATAATCCTTGATCAACTCCATCTATCTCCTCTGCCTATGGTTTAAACCCTTTTGAGTGAACACATGTTGCAGACTACGACGATTAGCGAATACCTCACACTTAACTCCATACAGATAATGCCCCCAGATCTTGAGAGCAAACTCTATCACTACCAACTCTAAATCATGGGTGAGGTAGTTTCTCTCATGGACCTTCAACTGTCTGGAAGCATAAACTATAACAATCATTTCCTACATCAACACAGCAAAATAATAAGACAACCAAGGCATGCTAAAGATCACATCAAAGTCTAGCATATACAATATGACTAAATTTACCCAAGTCTGCAGACCCATAAACAATACATAAAAATCATGATACACCTAGGTTACTAATCTTGGGTTTATTTGTATGCTTAGGAACCAAATAACACCCATGCTTTGACCGAGTTTACGGATGAATTCATTAGTTTTTAATAGTTTTTGAGTCATATATTTCATTTGGACTAAACATTTTGATTAGTGATTGTATATTGGGAAACAAGGAGAAAACAAGCACAAAAGTGCAAATCGTGAAGTGAAGAGTGGGTCCAAGCGTGAGAGCATAACTAAGAAGGAGCCAAATAGAAGTGGAAGCGATTGTGAAGCAAAATATTATGCAGTGCACCCTCTCCGCGTCAGGGAGAGGGAATTTATTATTTTCCCGTGTAATGAGTTAGAGACAGTAGAGTATGTATCCTCTCCATGTTGCGGAGAAGAGGAATGTAATTGAAGTTGAAACTAAAAAGCGTCTCCAAGTCGCGGACCTGAGCTCCAATTTTCTACCAGTTTTCCCTAATTATAAATAGACTCGGATTTTATTATTTTGTAATTATTCTTTTGCTGTGTTTTGAAGTGCGACGACTTTGGGAGTTGTTTCAAGTATTCTTAGGGTTTATTCCTAATCTTTACTCTAGTCGATCTCTTCTATGTTAATCGAATATTTCCATATTGAGAATCGTATTATTATTAGCTTAAAGACCCTTGTTCTAGGGCTGCGGCTAAAGCATGATTATATTTTTTTGATTTTGATGGATTCATTTTGATTATCATATGAAACTCTCTTTTGTTCTTGTTTTAGTATTTCTTGAATGGCCACCATTGAAATAAATGTATTATCCGAATTGAACTTAGGAAAGGAATAAGAGGTAGAATATTAGGAAAAATAAGCATGATTTTCTCTAGATTTAGGGTTGAATTGTATCTAAGATAGGGATATACCTAGAAAACTTGCTTGGTTAATAGACAAGAAAAAATTGTAATACTCCGTAATTGATCCAATTTATCCCTGCTCAACGATGTAGTTAGGCTACCAATTATCGTAGACGGTTAGAGGTCGGGAGACCATGATCATACATTTAACCATTTAATCAGTGATTTGATGATCGATTGACATCCATTAAATGAGATAATGTGCATGAACCCATAGCAGGATGCAGCCCTAGAATTTCTCCAATCATAGTAAGGTAATCTTAGCAGTTAATTCTTACATTTTTTTATTTATAAATCAAATTCTTTTGGCACTCTTAAATAAATAATTAGACTAGTATAATTTAGTAAAAATAATTAATCGAAAAGTCCTTTGGGTTTGATAATCTAGCTCTTTTAGGGCCACTATATTACTTGCACGACCACGTACACTTGTCTGTGCATTTGGAAGCAACAAGCTTTTGGCGCCGCTGCTGGGGACATAGAAATTAATTATTCTTCTAGGTTATACTTTTTCTTTTTATTTATTTAAGTTTTTATTTTTTTTCTAAACATTTTTTTTTCTTTGAATAATTTGGTGCTCTTATGGATATGGATGATTGGGATAAATGGTGGTTGGATGTTGGTTATCCTTGTAAGTATTGTAATGGATCCCACTTGAATATTGAGTGTCCTATATGTCACATATGTGGTAGTCAATATGGTCATTAGAATGGTTGTCCTAACTCTTATTCCCCTCCCTGAACCCTTATTATGATCTTTCTGTTATTTGTGATATTGGCAGGGGTGTGAAGTGGAGAATGTTGAACAAGAGGCGCACAATATTTATTTGAAGAAAATTATGGACATGTTGGATAAAAATAATTTAGCACTCATGGACCTGGAATCAATACTCATGGAACAACGAGCAAAAACCTTGGAGCTGTAGGCAAACTTCATAGAACTGCAAGCTAAGGGTGACACTGATAAATTGCAAGTTACCAACCTAGCTAATGCTGAATTAGAGGAAGATTTTGAATCCCAACAAGAAGAAAGTTGTGAAGAAGCAGAGATAGTGAGCCAATCTTGGCTACAAGAACAAACTCAACTTCTAAAGTTTCAAGAGTCTATCCTTGATGGTATGACATACATGACAACCCAACTAATAGAAGGAAGAGTTGAGCTCACACAAGAAATAGATCAATTTGGCTTAGATATTCATGACTTGGAGGATCACTTGAAGAAAAAGGTTGAGGCGTGTGATGTACAATCACCAATTGTCGTGAATGATGACCAACAAGTGGAGCAAAAAGAGAAATTCCAACCATTCAACTATATCTTATTCCTTAATGTCGATGTTGAGAAAGAGTACAAAAGTGAGAATGTTGTGAATAATGTTGCTTTGGAGTTGAGGCATCGTGAATCTCATTCAAAACATTTTTCTACATTATGCTTGGACGACGACATGAAATTCGAGTCATCTGAACTAATGGATGAGTGTATAGATGAGGAACAAGGCCCTTACAACCTAAAGTTTTCTATTCCACGTATACAAAATGATATTCCTCACATAAGGGCCTAGAAGTGCAAGATACGATATCTATTACTTGGTTCTTTTATCTTTATATCATCGCCTCTTGAGTGAAACAGAAAAATTGATGACAAGTTAGGGGCACAATTCATAAGTTCAAAGTTGAAAGAAAATTTGTTAACTTAATTAGGTCGTTTTGCGATGTTAAATCAGGCGCTCATTGGGAGCCAACCCGATTTATAGTGTAACTTCTTTATTTATTTTTCTTTTTAGTGTTAGTTTTTTTAGTGTCTGGTTTTTTTTTTTGTTGGTTTTGCAGATTAAGGAAATTCTGAGTACTCAAAAATTTGAAGCAAAGGAGCACGTTTGAGCTTAAGTGTGGGGTGCATATGACCCTTGATGATAATTAAGAGAACATGCAACTAGCTAGGCCTAAAGGCCTCAGGGAGTTTCTTAACCCTTGTTTTAAAAAATTTAACCGATGCACTGGGGACAGTGCTTGATTTTTCAGTGTGGAGTGGGGTGTGAATTCTCTCTGATATATATATTAGTTGAGCAATAAGTTACTTTCTTTTTATTTTGGGTTCCTTGGAGGTTTTTTTCGGTTCTTTAACCAAGGATAGTCCCTTTGAACCATACAAAATACAAAAAGATTTTAATTCGAAGGATTGAGTAAGTCATCGTAGTTGAGTCGCATTGCCTTTTGATAGATGGATTGCGACCGTCTTAAGTGTATTTTTTGTCATTCAATCTTAGGTGTCGTGTTTGTGCTGGAGATATAATTCTGAAAAGGGAATCTTGTATGAAAGCATGTGGATTAATATATGTGGATGCCTTTGAATTCTTGTAATTGATTCGAAATATTGCAACTTAAGCTTAATTTTAACTTTTACTTGAACTAAGTGTGATGCCTAATGATAGAGCCTACTTGAATTGAACTTGTGCCATATGTGGTGAGGCGTTGTGTATTTCATGTATTGCATCTTAGTCTAGAACTTGCCCTGCATGTTATTAAAGAGAAATAAAAAGTGTTGCTTTGTTTAGGTGATGATAATAGGCTTTCTTTGATTTGTCTTATAAATTTTAGCCTCTTCAGATATATATCACTAGTAGCCCCTTTGAGCTTGTAGCCTTTTGTTGGTAGCCTATTTTTACCTTGACTCTTTTGTTGAATCCCTAGTTTTTGCACCCTGGTTCCTTGAGTACTTTAGCATAGACTTATTATAATTGTTAAATCTGAAGAACAAGGGATGGTTGAGTGAAAAAGGTAATCACTGATAGCTACAAAGTGATTAAAAAGCCTTCTTTGAAAGAACGTGACATGAAAAAAAAAGAAAAAAAATTCCTTGAATAAGAGTATTACAAAAATAATAAATATCTTTATATTTTTTTATTCTTTTTCTAGGTACCTTTATGTCAGACCATATCTTATTCTTGTAGAGATCAGGCAAAAGTCTCCAATACTTATGATTTAATGGAGCTAAAATGTCATTTCGTGCTAGGACATCGAGTTTTGAATTTAATCTACATCCTTCTGGCCCACTAGGTTGGTCAAGATAATTCAACTCAACATGTAAAATGCCACTATCTTTTCCCCATCCTGAGTGCATCATAGCACTGGGCCCCTAGGTCGCTTATATTTCTCTTCGCTCTCACTAGAATCTGTAAATAATTGAAGATAAAAAAGAGGAAATTTCATTATTTAGAAAAATAAGTTATCTACTACTTTGTAGTGCAAAAGGAAGAAAATATATTATGGATATTAATACCTCGAAGATTATCTATATTATGTGAATAATTTCTTGAGGTATTATCATGTTAGACTTGTTTTTCATTTTGTGGTAAATTTTGAGGTTGTTGTGGCATTGACACACTTCCCATTTGTTGTTCTTCGGAATAACCTTGAGGCTCATTTTAAAAAAATTACCATTTTACCCCTCGCGTTAGTTTCCCCGAGTAATATTTGAGTAGTTTGCGAGGTT
This sequence comes from Solanum etuberosum, assembly GCA_029582245.1. Lineage (NCBI taxonomy): Eukaryota > Viridiplantae > Streptophyta > Magnoliopsida > Solanales > Solanaceae > Solanum > Solanum etuberosum. Next base: position 19,172 of record JAJONR010005979.1, on the reverse strand, counting down.
AGTTTTGTGGTGGGATTGAAAAGTTGAGGCTTTTGAAAGTTTTAGAGATTTGAATCTCTTAAGTTCTTATAAGCAACTTGAATCAACATCCTGAGCTACAGAACGCGGGATTTGGTCTAGGAGTGTTGCCGTTTTCACTTTGAGATTTTTATGTCGATTGGACACTCACATTGATTTTACATCTATTTCATTGGTTTCGGGAGGTAATTTTCAAGAGGTTCCTAGGGCTTAAACTTTTTGGTGTAAATATAACTCAATTATGTCTGTGAGGATCCCATAAAAAGAAACTTCTGCTAATATAGGATTTTCATCTCTTACACTAGCATAACTTTGGGTGATAACTTTTACCATTATACTACTATTTTTGAGTTTTTCTCTTTGCATCACAATATTTTTTTAAGTATCTAACTCCATTACATATATATCCGGTCATCCTTTTTGCTTGCTTTGATGAGCCAAAAACTAAATGTTGAATATCTTCAGGTATTTGCTTGTAACACCCCGTATCCTTGACAGACCAGATTTCAGATTTGAGAAGCTAAAGGTGCCACCGACGGGCACCACCCACGGACCGTAGGGTGACCCACGGTCCGTCCTGGTGGTCTGTGGTTCACCACCTGGAGCCCCTCCCAGAAAAGCCTAGAAAATTATTCGAAGTCCAGACCTAGGCCAAGACCTAAGGACCGTAGGCCAGACCACGGTCCATGGCCCAGGGTCGTAGGTCGGACCCCAGATTTCTAGTCCCAGAACTCCAGAAAATTCAGCTAAGGCATGACCCACGGCCAGGACCTACGGACTGTAGGTCAGACCACGGGTCGTGGTCCAGGTCCGTGGATCGTGGCCTTCAGGTCCGAGCCCCAGATGCCATTCGACGGACGACCAGCACGGACCGTTGGTCCAACCACGGTCCGTCGGTCTGGTCCGTCAGTTAGTCCCGACAGTAGTTAAGTCAGGGGTCGTTTGGTCTTTTCCCCATGCATTCAACCCCTAAACTACGTCGTTTAACCCTAAACTACGATGTTTTGGTCAGTTTAAGCCTAGTAACTTAATTAGAACTTACCCTAGTCAATCATTCACCAAAAACTAAGAAAACTTAGAACGCAGAAGGAGAAAGAGTCGACCAGCCCTAGTTCAAGAATGCAACAAGGTTTCATCCATTCCAGCCTCGAAATAGAAAGATTTCTCCGTAGAATTCGTCACCAGGTATGTGGGATTTCACTAGTGGGTTCCTTTCGCCCATTAGTTCCCTAGAATTCAGTCAGAATCTTGATTCCCTCGATATTATCTAGACCTAGGATTTCTTGAATGTTAGAAATTATTGGGTTTTAGCATCTAGAATGATCCAAATCAGATTATTATGTTGTTGCTTCAGTTCTTGCATGAAATTTAGAACCCTAGTTGTGTAGATTCGTTTAGTTCATGAATTACACATGCTAGGTCAGTTATATTCAGATATACATTCCCCAGTTACGAATGTTTCATTATCAGTACATTAATGTTGCATTCTCAGATTTTACATGTCAGTATTTTGAGCAATCCAGTATTACAGAAATTCATTCATAATGTGTTAGTTACATAATCAGTTGGGAGTAGACTTAATACCGAGTTGAACTAGGGTTCAGCATATCCGAATAGTCCCAGAACTACGTGCCCCGTAGGAAGTAAGTCCCCTCTATGGGCATCATTTTAGTGATCAAGCCAGTCATGCCTCTATACCTCTGGCAGGGTATATTGGTCCTCTCGATGGGGCGTATACATCGGACTTCACATTTAGCTCATGTGGTTTTATGTCTGTTATTAGTAGCTCCCTCACAGTCAGATTCTATTGCATTGACCATGTTATCAGTTACAGTCAGATTTCAGTGTCAACATGTTATAAACTTGGTCATTGCATTCAGTTAGTTCATGTTCAGTATTTCCAGAATAGTATCATGCTTATATCATATCATTGCTCAGTTATATGCTTTGTTCAGTTATGTTTATATTGTTCAGCTTTACTCTATCATGCATGCTCAGTACCTTTCAAGTACTGACGCATACTCTGCGCTACATCTTCTCGTGATGTAGGTCCAGGTTCTCAGCTTCCAGATCACGCATAGATCGGTTCCCGATCTTCGGTTCAGCAGCATCAGTTGTGAGTCCTCGTTCTTCAAGGACAATTGAAATGATTATCTTTCTACTTTCAGTCTTTAGTTTCAGTTTTTCTAGATTTAACTGGGGCATGTCCCAGCATCTCTAGTCAGTTAGAGGCTTTATTTCAAACATAGTTAGAATCAGTTTTAGGAAAGCCTCACTTTCTTTATATTCTTATCGTGCGTTGGTATGATATCTCTCTAACTCATCGTTATGCATTTCAGATCATGCCTCCTCGTAGAGCTAACGCAAGGAATACTAACGCAGCTCCTCCAGTCCCAGATCAGGAAGTTTCGAATGTAGAGTTTCGGAATGCTAACCAACTTTTGGCTCAGAGTCTGACTAACCAGAACAACCAGCAGGTTCCGGCTCCTGCAAATGCTAATGTTGGGTCAGCTGCAACTAGAGTTCATGATTTTGTTAGGATGAATCCGCCTGAGTTCTTAGGATCACAGATTGGTAAGGATCCCCAAAATTTCATCGATGAGGTCAAGAAGATCTTTAAAGTGATGCAGGTAACTGGTAATGATAGGGTTGAGTTGGCATCCTATCAGCTTAAGGATGTAGCTCATATCTGGTATACTCAACGGAAAGAGAACAGGGGTACAAATGCAGCTCCTATCACTTGGGAATGCTTTAATGAGACTTTTCTGGACAGGTTCTTCCCAAGAGAGTTGAGGGAGGCAAGAGCTCAGGAGTTCATGAACTTGAGGCAAGGTAACATGACAGTCTGAGAGTATGGACTCAAGTTCACCCAACTCTCCAGGTATGCTCCTTACATGGTTGCTGACTCAAGGGCTCAGATGAACAAGTTTCTGTATGGACTGTAAGACTTAGTGAAAACAGAGTGCAGAAATGCTATGTTGCTGGAAAATATGAACATCTCTAGGCTCATGACTCATGATCAGCAGGTTGAGGGAGATAAGCTTAGAGAACAGGCTAAGGAGAACAAGAAGGCTAGAACAGGTAGCTATGAGTATTCTCAACAGAAATTGGGTAGTGGAAATTGCTCTCAGTTCCAGCAGAAATCTTCAGCCCCAACACCTTCATCAGCTAGGGTTCCATCCTCCAGGTTCTGACAGGATCAGAAAGGTAGGGCATCAGGCTCTAAGTCTCAGGGGAGTGTTTCAGGTACCAGAACCTACACAACTTGTCCTAAGTGTGGTAAGAACCATCTGGGCGAGTGTCTTGAAGGAAAGGAAGGATGTTTGGGTGTGGTCAGACTGGTCACAGGTGGAGAGATTGTCCTTCTTCTAAACAGGGTCAAGGAGGTAATGATGGTAGAGCTCAGTCCACACCTTCAGCAGCACCAGCAGGTCGCCCGACTCAGAAGGGTAACTAATCTGGTACAGGTGGCGGTCAGCGCCAAAACAGGTTGTATGCTCTTCAGGCTCGCCAGGATCAGGAAGATTATCCTGATGTGGTCACTGGTACTTTACGAGTCTTTGACTTAGATATTTATGCTTTGTTAGATCCAGGGGCTACTCTTTCCTTTGTAACTCCTTATATAGCAGTGAACTTCAATGTTAGTCCAAAAACTCTCTCAGAACCCTTCTCAGTCTCTACTCCAGTCGGTGACCCAGTTATAGCTAGACGGGTATACAGAAATTGCCCTGTCACAGTCTCCCAGAAAGTCACCTCAGCAGATCTTGTAGAGTTAGAAATGGTAGACTTTGATATCATTCTAGGCATGGATTGGTTACATTCCTGTAATGCCTCAGTCGATTGTAGATCTAGGATTGTTCATTTCCAATTTCCAGATGAACCAATCTTAGAATGGAAGGGTAGTAGCTTAGCACCTATGGGTCAATTCATTTCTTACCTTAAGGCGAGAAAGATGATTTCCAAGGGGTATATCTATCATCTAGTTCGGGTTAAGGATTCAAGCTCTGAAACCTCAACTCTTGAGTTAGTTCCAGTAGTTAATGAGTTCCCAGAAATGTTTCTAGAAGATCTTCCCGGAGTTCCTCCCAAAAGGGAAATCGACTTTGGAATTGATCTCCTTCTAGATACCCAGCCTATTTCTATTCCTCCTTACAGAATGGCTCCAGCTGAGCTTAAGGAATTGAAAGAGAAGTTGAAAGACCTTCTAGATAAGGGCTTCATCAGACCTAGTATTACGCCATGGGGTGCACCAGTGTTGTTTGTGAAAAAAAAGATGGTTCTCTCAGGATGTGCATTGACTATCGGCAGTTGAATAAAGTCACAATCAAGAATAAGTATCCCATCCCCAGGATTGATGACTTGTTTGACCAACTTCAGGGTGCTAGTCATTTTTTAAAGATAGACCTCAGATCCGGTTATCATCATCTCAGAGTCAGAGATAGTGACATTTCAAAAACAGCCTTCAGAACTCGGTATGGTCATTATGAATTTGTAGTTATGTCATTTGGACTAACCATTGCTCCTGCAGCTTTCATGGATTTAATGACTAGGGTATTCAAGCAGTATTTGGACTTGTTCGTTATCGTCTTTATTGATGATATCCTCATTTACTCTAGGAGTGAGGAAGAACATGCGACTCATTTGAGAGTTGTTCTGCAAACTCCCAAAGATCGCCAGTTGTTTGCTAAATTTAGCAAATGTGAGTTTTGGTTACAATCAGTTTCTTTCCTTGGGCATATAGTATCCAGCGAAGGAATCCGAGTGGATTCTCAGAAAATAGAAGCAGTGAAACAATGGCCCAGACTTACCTCTCGTATAGACATCAAAAGTTTCTTGGGTTTAGCAGGTTATTACAGAAGGTTCATGGAAGGATTTTCATCCATAGCCTCTCCATTGACTAAATTGATTCAAAAAAAGGTCAAATTTCAGTGGTCAGATGATTGTGAGAAGAGTTTTGCAGAACTGAAAACTAAGTTGACTACAGCTCCAGTTTTGACTCAACCAGAGGGTTCAGATGGTTATGTTATCTATTGTGATGCGTCCAGAGTCGGCCTAGGTTGTGTGTTGATGCAGCGAGGTAAGGTTATAGCTTATGCTTCTAGACAGCTTAAGGTGCATGAGAAGAATTATCCGACTCATGACCTCAAGCTTACAGCAGTGGTGTTTGCACTTAAGATTTGGAGACACTAATTATATGGTGTTCACGTAGATGTGTTCATAGACCATAAAAGCCTTCAGTACGTGCTCACCCAGAAAGAGTTGAATCTTCACCAGAGGAGATGGCTTGAATTCCTCAAGAGACATGAATATGCTTCACCATCCTGGTAAGGCCAATGTAGTAGCAGATGCCCTTAGCAGACTATCTATGGGTAGTGTAGCACTTGTTGAGGAAGAAAGAAAAGAATTAGAAAAGGATGTTCACAGGCTTGCTGGCTTGGGAGTTCACCTTATGAGCATATCAGATGAGGGGTAATAGTTTAGAATGGGTCAGAATCTTCATTGGTAGCGGAGGTTAAGGAAAAGAAAGAAAGTGATCCGATATTACTTCAAGTAAAGGGTGCAGTTCATCAGCAGAGAGTTGAGGTATTCTCCTAAGGGGGAGATGGTGTGCTTCGCTATCAGGGTCGATTATGTATTCCTAAGGTGGGTGAGTTGAGACAGCAGATTCTTGCAGAAGCCCATAATTCCAGGTATTCTATTCATCCAGGTGCCACTAAGATGTACCGTGATATACGAGAAGTCTTTTGGTGAAATGGCATGAAGAGGGATATAGCAGATTTTGTGGCTAAGTGCCCTTATTATCCGCAAGTGAAGGTAGAACATCAGAAACTAGAGGGTATGACTCAAGAGATCAACATTCCTAATTGGAAGTGGGAAGTGATCAACATGGACTTCATTACAGGTTTACCTCGTACTCGCAGACAGCATGACTCCATTCGGGTGATAGTTGACAAAGTCACTAAGTCTGCGCGCTTTTTGGCTGTCAAGACTACGACTCGGTGGAGTACTACGCCAGGCTTTACATTAATGAGATAGTCAGGTTGCATGGGGTTCCTTTGTCCATCATCTCAGATAGAGGTCCTCAGTTTACCTCTCATTTTTGGAAGTCATTTCAGAAAGGTCTTGGTACTCAGGTTAATCTTAGCACAGCGTTTCATCCGCAGACGGATGGTCAGGCAGAGCGTACCATTCAGACCTTAGAGGACATGTTGAGAGCTTGTGTGATCGACTTCAAGGGTAGTTGGGATGATCACCTTCCTCTTAAAGAGTTCGCCTACAATAATAGTTATCATTCCAGCATTCAGATGGCCCCTTATGAGGCATTATATGGGCGTAGGTGCAGATCTCCAATTGGTTGGTTTGAAGTAGGTGAAGCAGCCTTGATAGGTCCAGATTCAGTTCATGATGCTATGGAGAAAGTGCAACTCATTAGAGATAGGCTTAAGACACCCCAAAGTCGCCAAAAGTCCTATGCAGATGTAAGAAGAAGGGACTTAGATTTCCAAGTTGATGGTGGGTTTTCCTGAAAGTGTCGCCGATGAAAGGGGTTATGAGATTTTGCAAGAAAGGGAAGATCAGTCCCAGTTATGTAGGCCCTTACAAGATCTCTAAAAGGGTTGGTAAAGTAGTTATAGTTGCCAGCAGAACTAGCAGCAGTGCATCCGGTCTTTCACGTTTCGCTATTGAAAAAGTGTGTGGGTGATCTAGCATCCATAGTACCTTTAGAGAGTGTGGCTGTGAAAGATAGTCTCTCTTATGAGGATGTACCAGTTGAGATTTTTGATCGTCAGGTTAGGAGGTTGGGAAACAAAGAAATTGCTTCAGTTAAGGTTTTGTGGAGGAGTCAGTCAGTAGAGGGAGCTACTTGGGAAGCAGAAGCAGCCATGAAGGCCAAGTATCCTCATCTCTTTCCTTCCGATTCCATTCCAACTTGAGGTACTAGTTCCTCTTCAATTTTTCAGTCATCTATGCGTAGCTTCAGTCTTAGTATCATGTTCCTTCAGTTTGTACTTGTATTTTCAGCGTATTTGCATTTTCTTGGAACTTAATTCAGTCAGAAATCAGTCTCTATAAATTAGTGGTAGGATTTGCAGCTCTTTCCCTCCATTTCAGCTAGTTTAGTCTTCATTCGAGGATGAATGTTCCCAAGGGGGAGATAATATAACACCCTGTATCCTAGACAGACCAGATTCAAGATTTGAGAAGCTACAAGTTCCACCAATGAGCACTACCCACGGACCGTAGGGTGACCCACGGACCGTAGGGTGACCCATGGTCCATCCTGGTGGTCCGTGGTTCACCACCTGGCGGACTACAAGTGAAAGACTAACTCAAGCATACAAAGCTTAAAACTGAATAAAATTCATTGATCTCAATTACAAAGCTTTAACTCAAATGATTAACTCTGAATAAAATAGTATATTCAACTACTAACTGTAAGATAAAAGTGAAGTCCTCCGGAATATAAGAAGGCTCACCAAAGCTGACTGGAATATCACATGACCTCAACGAAACACATGTTGATGATCCTAAATATATGTATCTGCATCATGAAATGATGCAGGCCAAATGGCTCAGTACGTGGAATGTACGAGCATCTAAGGGGAATTTTAAAGCATAAACATAAGCTTGAACTTGATAAAAGAAAACATACTTAGCTCTTCTCAACTCAACTCGACTCAAGAATAAAATACTCAACTCAAAGATTAGATACTCAACTCAAAGATACTCAACTCAACTCAAGATACTCCAGGATAAAGCAACAATAAAAGATGCAATATATGGAAACCTGTAAACTGTAGATAGAAACTCAATGTATTGAAAAATATAATAATACTCAGTTTGTATATAAAAATACAATATAACTCTGTGGGAGATTCTCTAACCGACAACCATCACTATAATCTATGTGATGATACAGCGTCATGCCTCACGCTACCAGGGTTGTCCTATACTTTGTCGGGGCATAGAACCTACTACTAAATGGATCCACTAGTCTATGCTAAAAGCATTAACGAATCATCTAAAAAGTATGACCCTTTCTATCCATGTTGGCTACATGGTTTATGGAGACTTGAGTTATCTAAACTCGTCCCCATATCGGTACTCAATACTACTCCCAAAAATGTAACTAGCTCATATGTTTAAAAATATAACTCTTTTGTGGTTTGAGATTATTACTCAAAAGATTTTTCTCTTAAAAGAGATGGTACTAAGACTGCTCATGAAAACTCTTTTGGGAAATCGGTGTTTCCTCTCATCTTAAATGTGAAAACATTTACTCTTTGGGAATACTTGGTTCCCATATAACATTTTAAAGAAATGAACTTGGCTCTACTCTTTCTCAAATTCAATACTTAAGTCTTTCAAACAAGTTTTAAAACAATTGTAAAAAAAAGACTTCATAAAATAGGGTTCATGCCGAATTATGGACGTGAAGGACTCAATTCAAGGTTTTCAATAACCATGCATAGAACTCGATACTTGGAACTCAACAAGGAGTCAATAATACTACTCATCTCAAGAATGCTCGACTCGAAGGGTTCATGCGGAATTATGGGCATGAACTACTCAACTCAAGGACTCAATGATACTTCTCATCTCAAGACTGCTCGACTCAGACGGATGAAACGACGGAGAATGGGTGGGGGCAGGCGACCCTGGCACACTGAGTGGCGCAGGACGCCAGCCCTCTACCTATAGAGGTGTGGTTGGGGAGCATTGGCTGACGTAGGGCGCCAGGCCCCAACCCAGAAAACCCCGATGACTTTTCTTGATCATTTTCGGACCCTAACTCGCCTAGAATCAAATGGTTTTTTCCCCAATCACTTAGATTCTAATACCCAACCAATGTAAATAAGAATCTCCTCAAAAACAACTCTTAAAATCCATACGATTATCTCATGAACTCATCAAAAAGCCCAACAAAACAAGATTTAGAATGAAACTTCAAGAACACTTATCAAGAACTCATCAAGAACTTAAATCCTTAAATTTTAAGAATGAAATTACGTTGAATAAATCATGATTAGTGCGTGGGTGAATGAACCCAACACTACGGAAGCTTACATACCTCTTAGGGATCAAACCCTTGGCGAAATCTGCAACGAAACCTCAAGAACTTGACGAAACCTTGACTTTTCTCCTCCTGAACTCTTTTCTAAATCCCTAGCGTGAATTATGATTGTGTAAACTGAACCAAATCATTTTAGACCCCTGTTTAATTACAAAAAATGAATTAAATCTGATAGGGTAAGGAAAAGACCAAAATACTCCTCTTAAGTCCGGGTAACTTTCCTTAAATAGACAGTATGACTTCAAACGGGCATTTCTCCCTCATACGAGCTCAAAAATTAGCAAACTCAGTGGTGTTGGAAAGAGGACTCAGAGATCTTTCATTTGATATCTTATGGGTCTCCTAACTCATCCTGTACTGAAAGTTATGGTCGTTTCAAGTTGACCCAAAAACTTAAAAGAACTAAGAATTGACTTAAATGAATTCTCTTTAATTCTTTTTGGAACTCAAGGTGCTACATCTAGTGACCTTAACACTTAAGAAAAATTTAAATTCCTTGGTAAAAACTAACTCACTACGAAGGATGGTTTCCGGGGTGTTACAATATATCCCCCTTAGGATTATTCGTCCTCGAATGACGACTGGACTAGGTATGGAATGGAGTTACTATTACTAAGGTCTGAGTCTAATGGTATGCTCTTACTATATTCAAGCTTAACCCAAATCCTTAGGTTCGGGTTCTATACCTCTCTATAGGGAATCTCATCCCAAGACTATTACTCTTTACCACCACATTGGGATCATATCAAGAACCACCTAATGTTTAACAACACCACATTCAATCTTAGTACTCTAACAACTCCATGGATTCCTACTAACCAACTCCTTCAGAACCAACTAAGGGCTCTCATTTAACTATTTCTCATAGTAAAAACTCATCCTCGTCATTTATAACCTTAGATGGAATTATCACACCATCACTATCATGATAAGAACATCAACATCCTCTTTCTAACATCACTCCATTACTAAAAGGACCTCCGAAAGGATATCTCCCATATTCTTTGGAACTCATTACTATCTTACTCTAAAACACTTGACTTGATTTCTCATCTTGTCATCTCCCCCTTAGGTCTAAAGCTGACACTTGAAAGATATGGACCTATTCCATCATCTCTAACTAGTCTACATCCTCGTTTACTCTAACACTAAGGAGAAGTTTATCTCATGACTACCGAACTCTCAATAAGCAGGTACTAAGACCTCTCTCTAAAGTGTTTCTATTAATCTTTTATGATTACATACCCTCTTGGTACATCTCTAAATGCTCTTGTTACTCTTGTGACTTAGCCACACTTCATTGTCCTTATCTAAACGTTAGGATATCTCACTGGTACTACTCATATTCATTGCATCAAACATTTCAAAATCTCACCTACTCTTATGTCAAGTTTACCAGATCAAATCTCAAGACTAATATCATCATCCTCATGTTTCCATTCTTTTGATCACGAAGCTCATCTCAAATTCAAGCTTAATGTTTATTACTAAACACGGATATCAATATGATTTCTCGCTTACTATACTAACTTACAACTACTGGATGCAAATTTAGAAACACTCGTCCACTAGGACCTTATGACAAGTAGTCAATCCTTACCTCTTAGTCTCCATACTCACAAATTACCATCATATTCGACTTCTCAACTTAAGTACTACTTACTCAATTGCTGCGCATTATCTCTCAAATAGTTCTATCATCCTCTAAATACCATGGGGTTTCCCCCTTCAAAATTCATAAGCCTAGCTTAGGTCTACCACCACATGAATACTCCTACTCTTCTATTCAACACTTACACTTGGTCATTACCTACACAACGACACTTCAACACAAACTCCTTTCTAGCTACAACACACTCAACCTCCTATGATGGAATCTTTACAACTCATCACTTCTTAGTCTACCCATAAAGGAAAATTCTTCATTAATAACTTACTAGGTGCATGACTATAGTAACATGGCTTGTTGAAACACCATCTCCCTTACTTAGATAACTAAATCTCTGTATACTTTCCTCTAACTCTGGGCACTCTCACTGCTACTGCTCATAATTTCGTAACTCATACTACCTCTTAGGGCGAAAATACTACCCAAGCTCTAAACATATCATCCTCTTAAAGGTCTCAGCTGAATAAGGTTTAGGGAAGAGTATACAACTCGCTTTTAGCTCAAACGCACGATTCATATGAACATGAGTGCATTCCTCTGAAACTCAACACTTAACTCACTCATGGGCTTCTCTCAAGCCCATCTGGAGTCTCATGGCTTCCTCTAGACTTTTCCTAAGAGAAACTCACCGATAAAGGACTAACTTTTCTTTTCAACCACCTCTAGTATGACAGGTAGTCGAATGAATCTGAAAAACGCACGACTATGAATAAATCTCTATGACATAGCTCTATTGCACGATTAAGAATATGAAATAAGGGAATCTTTTCTTAAATGTATGTAGGCCCTCGTTTATAGAAATGGGGCCCTCACAACCAAAAACAATATCCTACTGACACAGCTTCATAGACACCCTAGGACACTTGAACTCCGTGCTCTGATACCAAGTTTGTCACGACCCGAGCCTACACCCTGGACGTGGCCGGCACTCGAGAACCATTTCTAGTCCCCAAGCGAACCCTCATCCTGGCTGACTACAAGCGAAAGACTAACTCAAGCATACAAAACTTACAACTGAATAAAATTCATTGATCTCAATTACAAAGGTTTAACTCAAATGATTAACTCTGTATAAAATAGTATATTCAACTCGCCAGAACTAAGAAACTCAAGTCTTTAAAACATTTAACAAAATAAATGAAACAGACTTCTCAACTGTACTGTCTATCTATGAAGCCTCTACTATTACAGAAAGATATTGGTAAAAGACCCACGACATCTCAAAACTACTAATTGTAAGATAAAAGTGAAGTCCTCCGAAATATAAGAAGGCTCACCAAAGCTGACTGGAATATCACATGACCTCAGCGAAACGCCTGTTGATGATTTCGAATACCTGTATCTGCATCATGAAATGATGCAGGCCAAATGGCTCAGTACGTGGAATGTACGAGCAAGTAAGGGGAATTCTAAAGAATTAACATAAGCTCGAACTTGATAAAAGGAAACATACTTACCTCTTCTCAACTAGACTCAAAAATAAGATACGCAACTCAAAGATTAGATACTCAACTCAAAGATACTCAACTCAACTCAAAAGTACTCAACTCAAGATACTCAACTCAAAGATACTCAACTCAACTCAAAAGTACTCAACTCAAGATACTAAAATATAAAATTCCAAAAAGTTCAATAAAATTCTTTAGAATTAAAATAAAATAATAAAATGATACCTTTAAATTCCCACATTGAACGATATTGTGAAGGTCCACCCAACATTGCTTCTTCAGCTAAATGGATGACTAGTTCCTCCATAATATCAAAAAAGATGGAAAAAATATTCTCTCCAAAAGACAAAGAGCTTGTGCAATTCGATCTTGGAGCTTTTCTAATTCATCAATCTTCATAATTGTTGAACAAATGCCACTAAAAGAATTGCTTAATTGAATTAATAGCTCGAGAACATTAACTAGCAGTAGATTCCTCAAGGATTTAGGAAGGAACTGTTGCATTAAAATATGATAGTCATGACTCTTCAATTCATGCATAGTGCGTTGTTTAAGATCAACAATATTTGAGATATTTGAAGCATAACAATATGGAACTTTCACAACTCTTAAAACCTATAAGAGCATATTTTTTTGTGTGTTACTCAATATGAAACATGCAAGTGATAGATAATGTTTCTCATTAGATTTTTTTTCTTATGATGCAAAGCTTTTCGGATCCCCATCTCTTGTAAATCCAAACGAGACTTTCAATTGTCTTTTCCTTTGCCATCAATATTAATAATGTTCATAATATGTTGTCAAAGACATTTTTTCAATATGCATTGTGTCAAGACTATGACGCATCATATTGTGTTTCTAGTATTTCAACTCAAAAAATATGTTCCATTTGTTTCATATATTTTCCAACGCATTACCAACATCATCAACATCCCCCCATTTCCTTTTACGAGATTTGTCTAATGGATCATTTCCAAATTTATTTTTAATATATTTCATTTTATTAAGAATCTCAATACCTCATAGTCATTTAGGTGCAACCTCCAATTCCACAAGGTCATTGAACGTAACTTTATCTTTTCAAAACTTTTGACTATGAGGTAACCATCACCTATGAGTCATGAAACAATACTTCCATCCATTTTTTCAATCTTCTAAACTTAGTATAAGATGACATGGACAATCATATATTGTTTTCACGCCATATCCTGATGAGTTACCTAGTGCTGGAAAATCACTGATTGTCCAAAGCAATGATGCACACATATGAAATATGTGATTGTTTGATGCATCATAAGTGGCAACACCAATCCATAATTCTTTTAACTCATCAACTAAGGGTCATAGATAGAGATAAATATCATTACCTGGTGCACGAGGTCCATCAATAATCATTGATAATATCGAATATGGTTGTTTCATGCACAACCATGATAGCAAGTCATAAGGAACCAAGACGACCGACCGTGTGCTATGTGAGATAGATATAGACTTGAATGGAAAATCCATTTGAAGCCAATCTAAGTATAACATTCCGAGTGTCTTGAGCGAAATCTACATGTGTTTCATCAAAATTCCTCCAAGCAATATTGTCAGCAGGATGTTGCATTACCCCATATTTAGTCCGACCTTAAGCATACCAACTCATTTGGGTAGATGTTTTAGCCGACATAAATAGTCTTTGAAGTCATCGTATCAATGGAAAATATCTAAACACTTTTGCTGGAATTTTTGAAGTTTCTGAACTACTGCCATTGATTCACCTTCAAACTGTTTGTATCTTGGAGCTTTGCAGAACTTACAATATTCCAATAAATCATACAATAATTTGGATATGCATGCATTTTTTTGTATTCAAGTCCTAAATCATTCACAATTTTTTTCATCATTAAAGGAGAGGAATTTATAAGTTGCATTCAATATTTTATTAATGAGCATTAACTAAATTCAAATGATAGTTATCAAATACATACAAAAAGTCATTATTTACTACTATAAATATAAAAACTTATGGTTCAAACAAGTGCTTCAAGTTTAGGTGAAAAGATAAAAAAAAAAGACAAAAAGAGACCATTCATTAATGCAGATGAGAACGTAAGGACATCAGGGAATCAAATTTTTTCATAATGTTTGATAACTTAGTACAAAATTTTATCATCATCATAAAATCTTTGTGTATTTATGTTGTTGTAAGATAATTGATAACTTGCTTTTTATTCTTTTTGTATGTTTTGATTTTTAGTTCATAGCACAAAGAAAGTCCTATCATATTTTATACCAAATTTATCATTTACGATATCTTAGACGATTAAGCTTTTGGGATAAACGTGCAAAGAACGTTCCCAGAACTAGTTCATTAATATGCTTGAGAAATCTTTGATCAAAACTCTAACTTTTGCATAAGAATCATAGCTTGAAGAATATTGGGTAAAACCCTAGATTTAAACATAGTTCCTTATATAATCAAAATAATTTAGGCATGAGAGTGAAAGGAATATTATTATTGAAGTCTTACATACCTTAGTGACGAATCTTGAAGAAAAATCTTAAAAGATGAACCCTAGCCTTGGTATTTCTTGAAATTCTTGAGAGTAGGAATTTAGGAGTGAATGAGAGGGTTTTTATTTTTTTAGCAGACAATGAGGTACGTATTCACTCTGTGTCATGGAGCCATCGCGGAGCTTTTGCCAGGTTAGAGTGTCTCTCGTAAATTAGTCATAACTTTTTACTCAACTTGGATTGATGCAAACTTGACAGCGTTGGAAAGAAGACTCATAGCCCTTTAATTTGTTAGGTTATGGCTCGCCTAAATCTTCATATTCTAAGAGATATGGTCGTTTGAAGTTTACCCTTATATGTACTCATGTGAAAACTTAGCCGATAGAAATGCTTTGAATTTGTCTTGGTGTTATAGGTCCCTTATGACCCTAAATAACATCTGATACACTTGGTAAAAGACCTTAAAACACATGAGCAAGTAGGACATCATCCGGTTCAAACTCATATACTTACGACGAATGATGCAGATTCTAAGAGTAGAGTTGTAAGGTGTTACATGAGTTCCTACATTTTTTTTATGTACATGTTATAAAAAAATCATAATGCACTTAATTAATGCAATTATAATGTGACATTATTTTTCTATAAGGTGTATCTGCATTATATATTGAACCGTTGGTGTTATATGACACTACTCTTATTGAAAATTTATATATTTGTTATATAATTTAATTTAATTTTTTATATTTTTAAAATAAATTTGAAAGAGCTTAAATCCCTTTATTAAAAAAAATGTATGTACAAAATCGGACCAAGAAGCCCAAATGAAATAAACTAAAAGCAAAATAAAAAATCTCCAGCCCAGTCCATTAAGAGAATCAGCTAGGGCTTTATAAAAGTTTCTTACAAAGTAGGGTTTATTTCTTATCCTCATACTCTCTTCTCAGCCTTTCTCTGTTCCTTGTCTCTTCCTCCATCTCAAGAAGCTAACACTGCCATGGTTTTTCGTTTCTTTTGGTTGTGGGTGATTGACACCTACCTCTGTTATCTCTTCTCTTCTTTCTCCACTCACAGAAGTAATTAGCTACCTCCCTTTACATCATTCTTTCCTTCAAATTCTATCAATATTTGACCTTATTTTGCATTTTTTAGAGGTATCTTCCGGTGGATTCGGAGATGGTTTTGACAGAGGTACCAAGTCTTGAGTGTTTTGGAAGACATCCTTTGTAAGCTCCTTCTCCTTCGTTTCTTCATTTTCTTCTATTTGTTTCCTCCTCTCTGATGTATTTTTTTTAAAGATAAATCAGAGGTGGAGATATCCAGATGCTCCCGATCTCTTTATGAAAGGCTTGCTTTTCCATCCCAATAATTTATATTGCTAATCTTAAATTTAAGGAATTTAATATTAGTGTTTATTAATTGATTATGTTAACTTTTATCCATATTAGACTCTATATAATGATTGGGAATTGCATACTGCACTTTTCATTCCTAATCTAATGTGAAATAAATTTTGACATAACAATGTGGCCTAGATGCAAAAGGCTCTTAAGGCTTTAGATGTGACCATGATGCCTCATAATATATCTTGTTTGTATTTTGGCACATACACGATATTGGTTATTCCTATGATGATTTTAATATATTGAAATATTATTTACAACTCCAATAATAATATTTATTTGTGCTTATTTGCGTCAATTGTAGATACAAGTATATGACATTCTAGACTTGGCCTTAGTGTTTAATAACCAAAGAATTGTTTAGCCAAACAAGGTTTACTTGGTGCTATAGATAAAGTGATTTGACTACTTATTATTATTTGAGTGTTTTATAGCTTTTTACTAGATATCAAGATTCAATCTATTATCTTTGTAAAATTTCTATTCCCCCCAACCCCCCTTCCCGCTTCTTAGCTTTGTATGACATATCAAGAATATAATGTGTCTATTCTTGAAAACAAAAAGGTGGTTTAGTGAATTTGCAACAGGGAGATGGACAATCAAGATGAAACTTAATTAGTTGCCTAGATAGTGTTGCATCATTTATTTTTGACATCTTAATATGTCTTTGTCCACCATTTCATCAGTTATTTTTACTAGTATTATTTTTCTAAATTTAAATTTCTAGTTGATATATAACTTCATACACTTTGTAGGATTTAGAAGTTGTTGCGGAAGCATACTATGTCATGATGAGTGCAAGAAGGATTGTCTGTTGATTCATGGTAAGAGAGTTCTCTCTTTCTTTAAAATAAATTAATGAATGTTGCTTACGAAATATGATAATGTGTGATACAGTTGTTTTCTTAACTTAATTTAAAGTAGTTGTTTTAGATGTATAGTTAATTTTAATCACATATTTGTAATTAGAAATAAAATTATTACAACTCAATAATAACACTAATACAACTAAAATTATGAAAGAAATAACAATATAGATCACTTGTTCTTCTTTCTTCTCTCCTTTGAAACTGTTGCATATGGCCTTTGCTTGGAAACCTGTTTCTACGAGTTTCAATACTTGAGGATTTTGTGCGATAGATTCCTTTATATAGTAGCAAATTAAGCCATGTCGAACCTTAATTTATTTTTTCGTAAGGTTTTACACTCATTTTCCGAATATGCAACCTGTTCAATTTAAAAACCCTTTTTGATTATGACAAACCAAGCAAGTATAACTATGCAAGTGTATCTATCTACTCACCCGTTTCACCATATTGCGTATTGGAGAAACCGTTTTTGACCTACTTAGTTCATTAATAAATCGAAACAAATATATCTGCTGCTATTTGTGTGACATGATTCAGAAGTCTAACATAAGTAAGGTTGACAAGTGTGTTAAAAAATACATACGACAAAGAACAATCAACCAATAAATGATAAAGCTGGTGAAGTTATGGTAAATTCCTATTCTTTATAAATATAAAGGTACTTTCATTCCATAAATATTTTGTTAACTATCAATTGATTTACTTTTCTTTAATAAAGAAAGAAATGAATGATCTTGCTGAGGTATATCGTGAATTAAATGTCCCTGGAAGTGCTCCCAATGATGTGTACTCACAAGTAATGAGGCCAGGTACTCATGGAAATAACCGAACTCTAGGAAAAGGAGCAGCTCCAAGTTTTGTTTATGGCCCAGTATATAAACGATCCAAAAATGAGTAAAGATATTTTGAAAAAAGAGTAGAGATAGAATGTAACACCCCGTATCCAAAAACAGACCAAAATGAAGATTTCCAAAAGTTGCAGGTGCAACCCACAGTTGCCACCCACGGACCGTAGGGTGACCCACGGCCCGTGCTGGTGGTCCGTGGATGGCCACCTGCGACCCTTCCCCAGAACCCTCAGAAAAAAATTGGCTAAGTGTCGATCCACGCCGAGACCTACGGACCGTAGGTTAGACCACAGTCCGTGGTCCAGGGCCGTACGTCAGACCTCCCAATTTCAGTCCCAGACGTCGAACGACAGCTGACCAGCATGGACCTTCGGTCCATCCACGGTCCGTCGGTCAGTTCCGTCGGTGGCCCCGACAGCTTTTTAAGTCAGGGGTCATTTGGTCTTTTCCTTATGCGTTGGACCCCTAAATTACGTCGTTTAACCCCCTAAACTACGTAGTTTTGGTCAGTTTAAGCCTAGTAACTTAATTAGAACTTACCCTAGTCAAATCATTCACAAAGAAATCGATCAAACTAGAGAAATAGAGGGGAGAAGTCGACTAGCCCTAGTTCCAAAACGCAGCAAGGTTTTCATCAGTTCCAGCCCAAAATCAAAAGATTTCTCCGTAAAATTCGTCACCAGGTATGTGGGATTTCACTAGTGGGTTCCCTTCACCCATTAGGTCCTGAGAATTCAGTCAGATTCTTGATTCCCTTCATATTATCTAGACATAGGGTTTCTAGAATTTCAGCAGATCATTATGAATTAGTTACTTTAATGTTCCTAATCAGATTATCATGATTTAAGTATTGTTTTGCGTAGATGCTTTTGTAATCTCAGAACCCTAGCTATGTAGTTCCTTTAGTTAATGAAATACACATGCTAGGTCAGTTATTTCAGATATACATCTCTCAGATTTGAATGTTTCATTATCAGTACATTAATGTTGCATTCTCATATTTTGCATGTCAGTATTTTGAGCTATCCAGTATTACAGAAATTCAGTCATAATGTGTTATTTACATAATCCGTTGGGAGTAGACTTAATACCAAGTTGGACTAGGGTCAGTCACCCTCAAGTCCCAGAACTACGTGCCCCGTAGGTTGTAAGTCCCCTCTATGGGCATCATTTTAGTGATCACGCCAGTCATGCCTCTATACCTCTGGCAGGGTATATTGGGTCCTCTCAATGGGGCGTATACATCGGTTATTAGTAGCTCCCTCACAGTCAGATTCTATTGCATTGACCATGTTATCAGTTACATTCAGATTTCAGTCTCAGCATGTTATAAACTTGGTCA
>JAJONR010005978.1:0-29324 GCA_029582245.1 Solanum etuberosum | reverse complement strand
AGTTTCATTCATATTTTTCAATGTCATATACATGGCTTTATATAAACATAAGAGATTGTAAAATAGAATCACCTAAATCCCATAAAATCTGGGATTATACAGAATCATATATTTTACATTAAGTGAAAGAATCAGAGATATGATATTCTAGATTACCACAATTATCCTAAGATCTTAGAGGATCATATCTTCATATGAAGAATATCTTCTCATCTTAGAGGATCATATCATCATAGTAAGAATATCTTCTTGGAAATATTCTATCAGCCAACACTCCCCCTCAAGCGGGTGAATAGATATTGTCACGCCCCGAGGCTACCACCTTGATGTAACACGAGACCTAGGATCACGAGTAACCCCAAGCTAACCCTGTGTCTGGCATATCATAAGCATACCGAAAGATAACTAAATAAACAAGAACTATGCAATAGCTAAAAAAGTGGTTATCTGATAAATGGTGAATACCCAACTAGTTTGAATGTATAAGCCATACTAAGAGTTTAATAACAACTGAAAGATCAAACTTAACTAGTCAAGCTAATACTACTACTATGTCTGGAAAGCCTCTAACTGAGTTGAGTTGCTGGGACAGGCCCCCCAGCTAACTCTAACAAAACTGAAAAAAATGAAATATAAAGACTGAAATGAAAGCATGTCTATTGTCCTCGAAGTATGAGGACTCACCACTAAAGCTGCTGAATGTGGATCGAGGATCGATCTAAGCACGGTTTGAATGCTGAGTACCTGAACCTATATCATAAAAGGATGTAGCGCAGAGTATGCGTCAGTACTTTGAATGTACTGAGCATGCAGGATATAGATACTAAGCTGAATAAACATATATAAGTTGAAACAAGGCATGACTGAGCAATCCTGTAAATACTGAAAAGATAACTGAAAAACTGAACTGAATGCAATGACCAAGTACTAATCATGAACAATATATTCTAAACTCAATACTTGTGTATATACGGAAAAGCTGGTCAAATGCACTAAGAGTCTGATTGTGGGAGCTACCATTAACTGACATAAAACCACGTGAGATAAACGTGGAGTCTGATATATACGCCCCATCGAGAGGACCCAATATACCTTGCCAGGGGTATAAAGGCATGACTGACGTGATCACTAAATCTGATGCCCACAGAGGGGACTTATACTCCTACGGGGGCACGTACTTCTGGGACTATAAGGGTACACTGAACCCTAGTCCGACTCCGTTCTAAGTCTACTCCCAACTGAATATGTATAAGACTGAAATATATCTGAAATACTGACATACTGAATAGCTCGAATACTGACATGCAAATCTGAGAATGAAACATTTATATACTGATAATGTAACATTCGAAATTGGAGCATGATTATCTGTTTAACTGACTTAGCAAGTGCAATTCATGAACTAAGAGAATCTACACAACTAGGTTTCTGAGTTTCATACAAGGGACTAAACAAACCTTCCAAGAAACATACTATTTTCATTATGGATGCTATAACAACTGAAATCACAACAATCTCCTAAGATTTTACAAACCCTAGGTCTAAACAAGATATAGAGGATTAAGAATCTGACTGAATTCTAGGTACCTAGTGGATGAAAGGAACCCACTAGTGAAATTCCACATACTTGGTGACGAAATATACCGAGAAATCCTTTGATTTCGGGGCTGGAACTGAAGAAAACCTGCTGCGTGTTCTAGAGAAAACTGGTGCCTCTTTCTTCTCTTTTTGTTCTAAGTTTTGGTGATTTTTCGGAATAAAGCTTTTTGATAGGTTCTGACTAAATTATCAAGCTTAAACTTTCACGCCCCGAGCCTACACCCTGGGCGGGACTGGCACTTGAGAACCATTGCTGGCCTCAAGCGAACCCTTGGCCTGGTTTAACTCATAGCGGAAGACTTAAATAACATAAAACAGTCTCAAAAGATAAACTCATACAATAAACTTAGAATGTCTTAAAAGAATCATTCAACTAGCCACAATGGCAACTCAAGTCTCAACATCAATACTGAAAAATGGAAAAGACTCAAGAACTAACAATAACTAACTGTCTATGAAGCCTCTAACAACAACTCTAAAGCTCAACTGGATCAACGATGCGCTGGATGCTGATCTTGGTTACCTGAATCTGGATGCAGGCCAACTGGCATCAATACATTGAATGTACGAGCATGCGAGGGGAAAACTAAAAAAAGACATGAGCTTGAAAGGAACTGGAAGAACATACCTGGTCTCAACTCAACTAAACTAAACTCATTTCAATATAAAGTAATAATATAAATGCAATATAAAGAAAAGCTTTTAAAACATGGATAAGAAATCTGTGTATTTAGAAATACAATGGTAACTCAGTTTGTATGCAAGGATATAATTTAAACTCTATTTGTATGTGAAAATAAAAGTAATCTATATGTATATAAGAATACAAAATATAACTGTGGGAGTTTGTCAAACCGACAACCATTACTTAAGAGCTATGTAATGATACAAAAATTTTCCTCACGCTGCCAGGGCCGTCTTATACCTTGCCGGGGGCATATAACCTAACTACTAAGTTGATCCACTAGTTTATGCTAAAAAACACTAAGGAATCACTTAAAAAGTATGACCTTTTTCTACCCATGTTGGCTACATGGTTTATGGGGGCTGTGAGTTGTTTGAACTCTCCCCGATATCGGTGCTCAATACTACTCCCAAAATATAACTAGCTCATATGTTTAAAAACATAACTCTTTCTGTGATTTGAGATAATTGCTCAAAAACTAGACCAAAGGCTCTTTTGAAATCAGTGTTTCCTCTCTTGATTAAATGTGAAAACATTTACTCTTTACTGAAAACTAGCTCAAAGGCTCTTTAGGAAATCAGTGTTTCCTTTCTTGATTTAATGTGAAAACATTTACTCTTTGGGAATACATAGTCCCCATATATTCTTTTGAAGAAATGAACTTCTCTTTACTCTTTACTCAACTCAAAACTCAAGTCTTAAAACAAGTTTAAAGAATTTGCAAAAGACTTTTGAAAGGATTCTAAGAACTCTCTAGACGTGGCTCTTAAATTTCATTCAATTAGAAATTTATGGATTCAAGGTTGTGATTTGTGATAGGAAAGATCTCGTGATGTTTAGGAGTGTTTTTAGATAGTTAAACATGAGAAACGATCAAGAAATCATTGTCTGGAAGCAAGTCCGCGATACGGAGATGCATTTAAATATTTGGTCGCGAAATAAATTTTGAGGCAGAGGGGTCCATGAGCTTTCCGCGATGCGGAGAGAAAAGTTTCAAATCCTGAGGAACAGGTCCGACGCGGACCTGGTACCCAGATTTACCTGACTTTTTTTCCTTCTTCATTTTCTAACCCCAATTCGCCTAAGTTCAATTCTTTTTCTCAATTCCTCTTTAGATTCAGATACCTAGTACATGTACACAAGATTATATTCATAGACGACTCTAAAATCAACACGATATCCTCAAGAACTCAACAATCCCAACTTAATTCAAGAACAAAAACCAATACTCAAGAACATAATTCAAAATCATCAACTTTCAACTTTCTATAACGAATTTCGCTGAACCAAAATGATTGGCACGTGGGTGAACGAACCCAACGCTATGAATGTCTCACATACCTAGTAGGGATCAAACGTTGGCAAAATCTACAAGCTAACTTCAAGAACGCGACGATTCCTAGCTTCTTCTCCTCTTTTCTCCTCTTCTTTTCTCTTCTCTTAAAACCGTAACTTAATCTTATGAAGCGTAAACTGAACCAATTCAGTTTAGACCCCAAATTATTACAATAAATGAATTTAATTAATTGGGTAGTGAAAAGACCATAATACCCTCCTAAAATCCAGTTTTAACTTTCCTTATCTAGATAGCTCGACTTCAAATGTGCATATCTCCCTCATACAAACTCTATAAATGAGCAAACTCGGTGGCGTTGGAAAGATAATTCAAAGACCTTTCATTTTATATCTTGTAGGCCACCTAACTAATCCTGAACTAGGAGTTATGGTCGTTTGAAGTTGACCCAAAACTTGTACTTAACATAACTTGCCAAATTTCCGATTTTCATTCTTTCCAAAAATGGTTCTTTCTAATTTTTTTCTCTTTCAAATAGCGGGGTGTTTCAATATCTCCCCCTTGGGAATATTCGTCCTCGAATGAGATTACTCTTAGTAGCCTAAGGGTGTAACATCTAACCTTCAGCTCAAACACCCAACAAGCAAATCTAACACATTCAGTATATCAATTAAAGAGTACTAAGAAGAGAATTTGTACCTTTATCTGGAATTTCTCTGGGCTCAAAGAGATGTGGATATCTCCTCTTCATATCCTCCTCATCTTCCCAAGTAGCTTCCTCAACAAACTGATTTCTCCACAAAACTTTGACTGATGCTAGTTCCTTGGTTCTCAACTTGCGAACCTGGCGGTCTAGAATCTGAACATGAATCTCCTTGTAAGACAAGCTATCCTTAATACCAATATCTTCGGTTGGTATTATTAGTGAAGGATCGCCCATAAACCTTTTCAACATAGAGATGTGAAACACTGGATGAACCGCTGTTAACTCTTGGGGTAGCTCTAATTCATAAGCTACATTACCAATCCTCTTGGATATTCTGTACGGACCAATATACCGGGGACTAAGTATCCCCTTCTTACCAAATCTCATAACACCCTTCATGGGTGAAATCTTCAAGTATACCCAATCATCTACTTCAAACTCTAAGTCCCTTCTCCTAACATCAGTGTAGGATTTCTGTCGACTCTGCGCTATTTTCAACCTTTCTTGAATAACTCTCACTTTCTCCATATCTTGATGAACTAAGTATGGTCCTATCAACCCAGCTTCACCAACTTCAAACCACCCAATAGGAGATCTACATCTTCTCCCATAAAGAGCTTCGTAAGGAGCCATCTGGATGCTAGAATTGTAACTATTGTTGTAAGCAAACTCAATGAGAGGTAAGTGATCATCCCAATTACCCTTGAAATCAATCACATAGGCCCTCAACATATCTTCTAAAGTCTGAATAGTGCGCTCCGCTTGATATCTGTCTAAGGATGAAAATCAGTACTCAAGTTCACCTTTGAACCCAAGCCTTTCTGGAATGACTTCTAAAACTGTGTAGTAAATTGTGCACCTCTATCTGAAATAATGGAAACTGGAACTCCAAGATGTCTTACAACTTCTTGAATATATAACTTGGCATAATTCTCTACTGAATAGGTAGTCTTTACCGGCCAAAAGTGGGTTGATTTTGTCATTCGATCCATAATCACCCAAATAGAATCATGTGGCCTGCAAGACTGTGGCAAGCCAGTAATGAAATCCATATTGATCATCTCCCACTTCCATTCCTGAAGTTCTATATTCTGATCCATACCACCGGGCCTTTGGTGCTCTACTTTAACTTGTTGACAATTCAGGCATTTAGCAACGAACTCAGCAATACCTTTCTTCATACTATTCCACCAATATACTTCTCTCAAATCACGATACATCTTTGTGGAACCCGGATGGATAGAATATCTGGAGCTATGAGGTTCCACACAACCTACCTTGATACCTCAATACACCATCTCCCCCTTGTTCAAAAGCCATTACTTTTTGCTTATGAACATTTGCCTTCAATTCAAGCAAAATAGGATCTTGGTCTTGTTTCTCTTTCACTTCTGACACTAAAGATGATTCATCACCATTCATCACCACTACTCCTCCTTCAGTGGAATCCATTAGTCGAACTCCTAATCGTGCAAGTCTGTGCACATCCTTTGCTAACTCTTTCTTGTCTTCCTCAAATTGGCGGTACTACCCATAGATAACCTGCTCAAGGCATCAGCAACAACATTAGCCTTACCTGGGTGATAGAGAATACTCATGTCATAATCCTTGAGTAACTCTAACCACCTTCTCTGTCTGAGATTAAGCTTTTTATGACTAAACACATATTGAAGACTCTTGTGATCGGTGAACATATCCACATGAACACCATAAAGATAATGACGCCATATTTTCAAAGCAAATACTACAGCAGCCAACTCTAGATCATGGGTTGGGTAATTCTTCTCATGAACTTTCAGCTGTCTGGAGGAATAAGCTACAACTTTACCATTCTGCATTAACACACAACCCAATCCAACTCTGGACGCATCATAATACACAACAAAAGGTTGCGTACCTTCTGGTAAGGTCAATACTAGGGTAGTAGTCAACCTAGTTTTCAATTCCTGAAAGCTTTACTCGCAAGCCTCAGACTATTGAAACTTCATTATTTTCTGAGTTAACTTAGTCAAGGGAGATGAAATAGATGAGAACACCTCAATAAACATTCTATAATATCCAGCCAACCCCAAGAAACTCCTAATATCAGTTGGAGATGTGGGTCTAGGACAATTATGCACTGCCTCTATTTTCTGAGTATCAACCTGAATTCCATCACCGTAAACAATGTGGCCTAAGAATGCCAAAGACTCAAGCCAAAACTCACACTTAGAGAACTTAGCATATAACTCCTTATCCTTTAGAGTTTGGAGAACTATTCTAAGATGACTAGCATGATCTTCCTCATTCCTCGAATAGATTAGAATGTCATCAATGAATACGATAACAAACATATCTAAATAAGGCTTGAACACTCTATTCATAAGGTCCATGAACGCTGTAGGTGCATTAGTTAAACTGAATGACATGACCAGAAACTCATAATGACCATAACAGGTCCTGAATGCTGTCTTTGGAATATCACATTCCCTTACTTTCAACTGATGATAGCCTGATCTGAGGTCTATCTTAGAAAAGAAAGTGGCACCCTGAATTTGATCGAAAAAATCATCAATTCTAGGAAGAGGATACTTATTCTTGATAGTAACCTTGTTCAACTAACGGTAATCTATACACATTCTAAGAGAACCATCATTCTTTCTCACAAATAAGACCGGAGCGCCCCAAGGTGAGACACTTGGTCGAATAAAACCTTTCTCAAGAAGATCTTTCAACTGCTATTTTAATTCTTTCAACTCTGCTGGTGCCATTCTATATGGCAGAGTAGATATAGGATGAGTATCGGGAAGAATATCTATACCGAAGTCTATTTATCTCTCAGGAGGGACTCTGGGAAGATCATCTGGAAAGACTTCTAGAAAATCTCTTACTACTGGAACTGACTGAATATGAGGTATCTCAACACTAGAGTCATTAACTCAAACTAAGTGATAGACACACCCCTTGGAGAATAACTTTCTCGCCTTAAGGTACGAAATAAAACGACCCTTAGGCACTGCTGAACTACTCTTCCACTCTATAACTGGCTCATTAGGAAACTGAAACTTAACAACTCGAGTTCTACAATCGACTGAGGCATAACAACCATGAAGCCAGTCCATACCTAGAATGACATCAAAATCTACCATGTCCAACTCAACTAAATCAGCCATGGTGCTCTTGTGATTGACGGAAATGGTACAATCACGATAGACTCTCTTTGCTAGAATAGACTCACCAACAAGTGTGGAAACACAGAAGGGCTCAAGAAGTTACTCTGGAAGAACATGAAAATTCATTGCAACATAAGGAGTTACAAAAGATAAACTCGCTCCTGGATCTAGCAAAGAGTAAACATCAAAATTAAAGACTTGGATCATACCAGTGACAACATCTGGCGAATCCTCTTGCTCTTGGTGACTAGTGATAGCATAAAGATGATTTCCTCCTCCGCCCGCCCCTGAAGTATCTCCTATAAATGCAACTCTGGCTGGTGGAGCAACTGAAGAAGACTGGGCTCTATTGCCCCCATTACCATTACCCTGCCTGTTCTTAGGATACTCTCTCATAAAATGACCATTCTGACCACACTTGAAGCAACCAGTGGAGCCATCACGACACACATCTGAGTGGCTCCTACCACACTTAGCACATGCAGGAGTCTCATTACCTATTTGTGCAACACTACCTTGAGGCTGTGTAGGTCTAGCTCTAAAATTTTGTGAATTTTGATTGTTGAACTCACCTCTGTTCCTTGGTGCAGGTGCACTAGCAGATGATGGAGCAGGTCCCTTTTGCTTATGTTGGAAAGAAGACCGGTTCGCATTACTCTTTTGCTGCCCGGACTCATTCCCTGATGTCTTAGCCTTCTTTCTGAACTTTTCTCTATCTCTCAGCTTGTCCAACTCAACCTGCTGCACATGGATAATCATCCTTTCTCTGTCCATGTCCCCTATCAACATCACAACCTTACTCTCTTTACTTGACAAGCTTGATTGGTCACAACTTTCCTCAACATTCGGATAGCATCCCAGAACTCAACATTAGTGACCTCTCCTTGGGGTTGCACTTCTGGTGCATTCGGTACCCCTTGATCCGGAGGATCAACATTCCTCCTAGCAGGATGACCTCAGACAGCTCTTCGTGGAGGCATGACCGAAAATATATGTGCAAGCACGAATTAGAAAGAAACTTTATAGAGTTAAACTCTATCACATGAAAAGAGTATGAAAGAAGTGATATAGTACCTTAATGTTGTAGCCTCCTATTTATAGATGTGGCACGCTTCACACCAATAACGAGGACTCTACAGACACGACTTCATAGACTCCCTAGGACTCTTGAACTCTGTGCGCTGATACCAAGTTTGCACATCCTGAGCTTACACCCTGGATGGGACTGTCACTTGAGAACCATTGCTGGCCCCAAGTGAACCCTTGGCCTGGCTTAACTCATAGCAGAATACTTAAATAACATGAAACAGTCTCAAAAGATAAACTCATGCAATAAACTTAGAATGCTTCAAAGAAACATTCAATTAGCCAAAATGGCAACTCAAATCTCAACATCAATACTGAAAAATGGAAAAGACTCAAGAACTAATAATAACTAACTATCTATGAAGCCTCTAACAACTGAGATAGACATCGGGACAAGACCCACGACATCCTAATGAACTAATTGATAGAACAATAAAAAGGGATCCTCCGGAAGCAAGGAGGCTCACCAACAACTCTAAAGCTCAACTAGATCAACGATGCGCTGGATGCTGATCCTGGTTACCTGAATCTGAATCATAAAAAGATGCAGACCAACTGGCATCAGTACATTGAATGTACAAGCATGCGAGGGGAAAACTAAAACAAGACATAAGCTTGAAAGGAACAGGAAGAACATACCTTGTCTCAACTCAACTCAACTCAACTCATTTAAATATAAAGTAATAATATAAATGCAATATAAAGAAAAGCTTTTAAAACATGGATAACAACTCCGTGTATTTATAAATACAATGGTAACTTAGTTTGTATGCAAGGATAAAATTTAAACTCTGTTTGTATGTGAAAATACAAGTAATCTCTGTGTATATAAAAATACAAAATATAACTGTGGAAGTTTCTCTAACCGACAACCATCACTTAAGAGCTATGTGATGATACATCATTCTATCTCACGCTGCCAGGGCCGTTCTATTCCTTGTCGGGGGCATAGAACCTAACTACTAAGTGGATCCACTAGTCTATGCTAAAAAGAACTAAGGAATACTCTAAAAAGTATGACCCTTTTCTACCCATGTTGGCTACATGATTTATGGGGGCTGTGTGTTGTCTGAACTCTCCCCTATATCGGTGCTCAATACTACTCCCAAAATATAACTAGCTCATATGTTTAAAAACATAACTCTTTCTGTGATTTGAGATAATTGCTCAAAAACTAGACCAAAGGCTCTTTTGGAAATCAGTGTTTCCTCTCTTGATTAACTGTGAAAACATTTACACTTTAATGAAAACTAGCTCAAAGGCTCTTTTAGAAATCGGTCTTTTCTTTCTTGATTAAATGTGAAAATATTTACTCTTTAGGAATACATAGTCCCCATATACTTATTTGAAGAAATGAACTTCACTCTTTACTCTTTACTCAACTCAATACTCAACTCTTAAAACAAGTTTAAAGCATTTGCAAAAAGCTTTTGAAAGGACTCTAAGAACACTCTAGACTTGGCTCTTAACTTTTCTTGAATTTGAAATTTTTAGATTCAAGGTTGTGATTTATGATAGGAAAGATCTCGTGATGTTTAGAAGTGTTTTTAGATAGTTAAACATGAGAAACGATCAAGAAATCACTGTCTGGAAGCAAGTCCGCGACACGGAGATGCATTTAAATATTTGGTCATGAAATAAATTTTGAGGCAAAGGGGTCCATGAACTCTCCGCGACGCGGAGAGAAAATTTTCAAATCCCAAGGAAAAGGTCCGCGTCGGTACCCAATTTTCCTGACTTTTTTTCCTTCTTCATTTTCTAACCCCAATTCGCTTAAGTTCAATTCTTTTTCTCAATTCCTCTTTTACATTCAGATACCCAATACATGTACACAAGAATCTATTCATAAACGACTATAAAATTGACACGATTTCCTCAAGAACTCAACAATCCTAACTTAATTCAAGAACAAAAGCCAATACTCAAGAACATAATTCAAAATCATCAACTTTCAACTTTATAGAATGTAATTCGTTGAACCAAACATGATTGGCGCGTGGGTGAACGAACCCAGTGCTATGAAAGTCTCACATACCTCATAGGGATCAACCCTTGGCGAAATCCACAAACTAACTTCAAGAACGCGACGATTCCTAGCTTCTTCTCCTCTTTTCTCCTCTTCTTTTCTTTTCTCTCAAAACCCTAACTTAATCTTATGAAGCGTAAACTGAACCAATTCAGCTTAGACCCCAATTAATTACCAAAAAAGAATTTAATTAATTGGGTAGTGAAAAGACCATAATACCCTCCTAAAATTTGATTTTGACTTTCCTTATCCAGACAGCCCGACTTCAAATGAGCATATCTCCCTCATACAAACTCGAAAGTGAGCAAACTCGGTGGCGTTGGAAAGATAATTCAAATACCTTGCATTTGATATCTTGTAACCTACCTAACTCATCCTGTACTAGGAGTTATGGCCATTTAAAGTTAACCCAAAACTCATACTTAACATAACTTGTAAAATTTCAGATTTTCATTCTTTCCAAAAATGGTACTTTCTAATTTTTAGTTTTTTCAAATAGTGGGGTGTTACATAAACTTAGTAAAATGACGTAGTTTATGTGTTAAACGACGTAGTTAAAATGCCCAATGGATAGGGGAAAAGACCAATGCGACCCTGATTTAAAAGCTGACGAAGCCATCGATGGACCTGACCGATGGACCGTGGACTGAACGACGGTCCGTCTTGGTAGGGCATCGTTTGGCATCTGGGGCTTGGTTTTAGGGAAACGATCCATAGACCCTAGACCACGGACCGTGGTTCCACCTACGGTCCGTAGGTCCGACCGTAGGTCATGGTTTTCTAGGGAGTTCTTGGTGGCCAACCTACGAACCCTACCTAAGGTCCGTGGTCCCATCCACGAGCCTTGGTTTGGCCTACATTGGTAGCACCTGCAAATATGAGAAACTTCTATATGGTCTCTCTCGAATCCGGGGTGTTATATTATCTCCCCCTTGGGAACATTCATCCTCAAATGAAGTCTAAACTAGCGGAGTATGGAGGGAAGGAGCTGCAATCCCTACCACTAAGTACTAGAAACTGATATCTAATATAACTGAGTTCCAAGAACATGCAAATATGCTGAAAATGCAAGAACAACTGAAGGAACATGATACTGAGACTGATTTTACGCAAGAGTAAACTAAGAGACCGGAGAGGAACTATTACGTCAAGCTGAAATGGAATCGGAAGGAAAGAGATGAGGATACTTGGCCTTCATGGCTACTTCTGCTTCCCAAGTAGCTCCCTCTATTGACTGACTCCTCCAAAAAACCTTAACTGAAGAGACTTCTTTATTTCTCAGCCTACGAACCTGAAGGTCAAGAATCTCTATAGGCACCTCCTCATAAGTGAGACTGTCCTTCACAGGCACACTCTCTAATGGTACTATTGATGCCGGATCACCCACACACTTCTTCAGCAAGGAAATGTGAAAGACTGGATGAACCGCTGCTAGTTCTGCTGGCAACTCTAAATCATAAGCCACATTACCAACCCTTTTCAGGATTCTGTAAGGACCTACATATCTGGGACTGAGCTTCCCTTTATTGCCAACTCTCATCACCCCCTTCATAGGTGACACCTTCAGGAAAACCCATTCATCGATTTCGAACTCTAATTCCTTTCTCCTCACATCTGCATAGGACTTCTGACGACTCTGAGCTGTCTTTAGTCTATCTCTGATGAGCTAAACTTTTTCCATAGCCTCATGAACCGAATCTGGCCCAATCAATCCTACTTCACCTACTTCAAAACAACCAATCGGGGACCTGCACCTATGCCCATATAGTGCCTCATACAGGGCCATCTAAATAATTGAAGAATAGCTATTAATATAGGAAAACTCTATGAGAGGTAGGTGATTATCTAAACTACCCTTGAAATTGATCACGCAAGCTCTCAAAATATCCTCTAAGGTTTGAATGGTACGTTCTGCCTGACCATATGTC
Source organism: Solanum etuberosum (assembly GCA_029582245.1). Classification (NCBI taxonomy): domain Eukaryota; kingdom Viridiplantae; phylum Streptophyta; class Magnoliopsida; order Solanales; family Solanaceae; genus Solanum; species Solanum etuberosum. Next base: position 16,848 of record JAJONR010005978.1, on the reverse strand, counting down.
TGTGGATGAAATGTTGTGCTGAGATTTACCTGGGTACCAAGGCCTTTCTGAAACAATTTCCAGAAATGAGAGGTAAACTGAGGACCTCTATCTGACATGATAGACATGGGAACCCCATGCAACTTGACTATCTCATGGATGTAGAGTTTGGCGTAGTCCACCGCTGAATCTGTAGTCTTGACCAAGAAGTGAGCGGACTTAGTAACTCTGTCCACTATTATCCAAATGGAGTCATATTGCCTGCGAATAGGAGGTAAACCCGTAATGAAGTCCATGTTTATCACTTCCCACTTCCATGTAGGAATGTTAATCTCCTGGGTCATACCTCCTGGTTTCTGATGTTCTACCTTAACCTGTTGACAATTAGGACACATAGCCAAAAAGTCTACGATGTCCCTCTTCATACCGTTCCACCAAAAGACTTCCCATAGATCACGGTACATCTTAGTGGCACCTGGATGAATGGAATACATGGAGTTATCGGCTTCTTTAAGGATCTGTTGCCTCAACTCACCCACATTAGGAACACATAAACGACCTTGGTAACGAAGTACACCATCTCCCCCTTGGGAGAAAACCTCAACCTTCTGCTGATGAACTGCACCTTTCAACTGAAGTCATATAGGATCACTATCATATTTTTCCTTAACCTACGCTACCAATGAAGATTCTGACCAATTCTGAACTATCACCCCACTATTTGATGTGTCCGAAAGGTAAACTCCTAAGCGAGCAAGCCGATGAACATCTTTGGCTAGCTCTTTTCTTTCTTCCTCAACATGTGCTACACTACCCATGGACAAACTGCTGAGAGCATCACCCACTACATTGGCCTTACCCGGATGGTACAACACATTCATGTCATAATCCTTGAGGAATTTAAGCCATCTCCTCTGACGAAGATTCAACTATTTCTGGGTGAACACATACTGGAGGCTCTTATGATCTGTGAACAAATCAACATGAACACCATACAAGAAGTGTCTCCAAATCTTTAGGGTAAATACTACAACTGCAAGCTCGAGGTTATGAGTCGGGTAGTTCTTCTCATAAACCTTAAGCTGTCTAGAAGCATAAGCTATGACCTCACCTCTCTGCATCAGCACACAACTTAGGCCGACCCTGGATGCATCACGATAAATTACATAACCGTCTGAACCATCTGGTAGAGTCAAGACCAGAGCTGTAGTCAACCTAGTCTTCAGTTCTGAGAAACTTTTCTCACACTCATTTGACCAGTGAAATTTGACTTTCTTCTGAGTCAATTTGGTCAATGGGGAAGCTATGGATGAAAATTCTTCAACAAATCTCCTGTAATAACCAGCCAAAACCAAGAAACTCCTAACATCAGTTGGAGAGGTGGGTCTTGGCCAATGCTGTACTTCTCAATTTTCTGAGAATTTACTCGGATCCCTTAGCTGGATACCACATGACCAAGGAAAGCGACAGACTGTAACCAGAATTCACATTTGCTAAACTTAGCGAATAGCTAGTGATCTTCGAGAGTTTGCAGATCAACTCTCTTATGAGTCACATGCTCCTTCTCACTCCGAGACTAAATGAGGATATCATCAATAAAGACGATAATGAAAAAGTCCAAATACTGTTTGAACACCCTGTTCATTAAGTCCATGAAGGCTACAGGAGCATTAGTTAGTCCAAAAGACATAACTACAAATTCATAATGACCATACCGAGTTTTAAAAACTATCTTCAGAATGTCACTATCTCTGACTCTGAGTTGATGATAGCCGAATCTGAGGTCTATCTTAGAAAAGTAACTAGCACCCTGAAGTTGGTCGAACAAGTCATCAATCCTGGGGATGAGATACTTATATTTGATTGTGACTTTGTTCAACTGCCGATAGTCAATGCATATTCTGAGAGAACCATCTATATTTTTCACAAACAACACTGGAGCACCCCATGAAGAGATACTAGGTCTGATGAAGTCCTTATCTAGAAGGTCTTTCAACTGCTCTTTCAATTCCTTAAGCTTGGCTGGAGCCATTCTGTAAGGAGGAGTCAAAATGGGCAGGGTATCTATAAGGAGATCTATTCCGAAGTCGATTTCTCTTTCGGGAGGAACTCCGGGAAGATCTTCTGGAAACACTTCTAGAAACTCATTTACTGCTGGGAATGACTCAAGTTTTAGGGTTTTGGAGTTTGAATCGGTAACCCGAACAAGATGATACATATACCCTTTGGAAATCATTGTTTTGTCCTTAAGGTAAGAGTTGAATCAACCCATAGGTACTGAGCTACTACCCTACAACTCTAAGACTGGCTTGTTTGGAAACTGAAATCAGACGATCTTAGTTCTACAATCGACTGGGGCATAACAGGACTGTAACCAATCTATGCCTAGAATGATATCAAAATCTACCATTTCTAACTCTACAAGATCGGCTGAGGTGACTTTTCGAGAGACTGTGAAAGGGCAATTTCTGTATACCTGTCTAGCTATATCTGGGTTACCAACTGGAGTAGAGACTGAGAAGGGTTCTGAGAGAGTTTCTGGACTGACACCGAAGTTTACTGCTATGTAAGGAGTTACAAAAGATAGTGTAGCCGGTGGATCTAACAATGTATAAACATCTAAATGAAAGACTTGTAACGTACCAGTGACAACATCAGGAGAATCTTCCTGGTCCTGGTGAGCCTGGAGAGCATACAACCTGTTCTGGCGCTGACCGCCACCTGTACCAGATGAAGTACCTTGCAGAGCTGGGCGACCTGCTGGTGCTGCTCGAGCTGTAGATTGAGCCCTATTGTTGTTACCTCTTTGCCCCTGCCTGGTAGAAGGGAAATCCTTCAACCTATGGCCAGACTGACCACACCCAAAGCACCCCTCTCTGCCTGCATGACACTCCCCCGGATGGTTCTTACAACACTATGGACAAGTTGGGAAAGTCCTATTACCTGAAGCACTCCCCCCGATACTTAGAGCCTGATGCCTTACCTTTATGATCCTATCGAAACCTGGGGATGGAGAACTAGCTGATGAGGGTGCTGGGGCTGTAGACCTCTGCTGAAACTGTGAGTGATTTTCACCACTCGATTTCTGCTGAGAGTTTTCATAATTCCCCGTTCTAGCCTTCTTGTTGTCCTTAGCCATTTCCATAAGCTTATCTCCCTCAACCTGCCGATCATGAGTGATAAGCCTAGAGATATTCTTATCCTCTAACATCATAGCATTCCTACACTCTGTCTTCACCAAGTCGGATACCCAAAACAGAAACTTACTCATTTGTGCCCTTGGATCGGCAACCCTGTGTGGAGCATACCGGGAGAGCTGGGTGAACTTAAGTCCGTATTGTTGGAATGACATGGTACCCTGCTTCAAATTTATAAACTATTGTGCCTTAGCTACTCTTAACTCCCTTGGGAAGAACCTGTCCAGAAAACCTCCTGTAAAACACTCCCAAGTCACAGAAGTTGTATCCGCATCCCCTGTTTTCTTTCCACTGAGTGAACCAAATGTGAGTTACATCCTTAAGTTGGTACGATGCCAACTCCACCCTATCATTACAAGTTTGTTGCATCACTTAAAAGATTTTCTTAACCTCATCAATGAGGTTCTGTGGAACCTCACCAACCTGCGACCCTTAAAAGTAGGGTGGATTCATCCAAACAAAATCTCGAACCCTAGCTGCTGCTGATCCAACATTAGTGTTTGCAGGAACTAGGGCCTGCTGATTGTTCTGATTGGCCACACTCTGAGCCAACACTCCCCCTCAAGCGGCTGAATGGATATTGTCATGCCCCGAGGCTACCCCCTTGATGTAACACGGGACCTAGGGTCATTAGTGACCCCAAGCTAACCCTGTGTCTGGCATATAATAATCATACCAAAAGATAACTAAATAAACAAGAACTATGCGAAAGCTAAAACAGTGGTTATCTAATAAATGGGGAATATCCAACTAGTCTGAATGTATAAACCATACTATGAGTTTAATAACAACTGAAAGATCAAACTTAACCAGTCAAGATGATACTACTACTATGTCTGGAAAGCCTCTAACTGAGTTGAGTTGCTGGGACATGCCCCCTAGCTAACTCTAACAAAACTGAAACTGAAATACAAAGACTGAAATGAAAGAATGTCTATTGTCTTCGAAGTATGAGGACTCACCACTGAAGCTGATGAACGTGGATCGAGGATCGATCTAAGCGCGGTCTGAATGCTGAGTACCTGAACCTACATGATAAAAGGATGTTGCGCAGACTATGCGTCAGTACTTTGAATGTACTGAGCATGCATGATATAGATAGTAAGCTGAATAAAAATCTATACGTTGAAACAAGGCATAACTGAGCAATACTGTAAATACTGGAAAGATAACTGAAAAGCTGAACTAAATGCAATGACCAAGTACTAATCATGAACAAGACATGCTAAACTCAATACTAGTGTATATACTAAAAACTTGGTCAAATGCACTAAGAGTCTAACTTTGGGAGCTACCATTAACTGACATAAAACCACGTGAGCTAAACGTGGAGCCCGATGTATACGCCCCATCGAGAGGACCCAATATACCTTGCCAGGGGTATAAAGGCATGACTGACGTGATCACTAAATCTGATACCCATAGAGGGGACTTATACCCCTACGGGGGCACGTAGTTCTGGGACTATAAGGGTACGCTGAACCCTAGTCCAACTCGGTGCTAAGTGTACTCCCAACTGAATATGTATAAGACTGAAATGTATCTGAAATACTGAATAGTACGAATACTGAGATGCAAATATGAGAATGAAACATTTATATACTGATAATGTAACATTCGAAACTGGAGCATGATTATCTGTTTCACTGACCTAGCAAGTGAAATTCATGAACTAAGAGAATCTACACAACTAGGTTTCTGAGTTTCATACAAGGGACTGAACAAACCTTCCAAGAAACATACTATTCTCATTATGAATGCTATAACAACTGAAATAACAACAATCTCCTAAGATTTTACAAACCCTAGGTCTAAACAAGATATTGAGAATCAAGAATCTGACTGAATTCGAGTGACCTATTGGATGAAAGGAACCCACTAGTGAAATCCCACATACTTGGTGATGAAATCTACGGAGAAATCCTTCGATTTTGGGGTTGGAACTTCAGAAAACCTACTGCGTGTTATTGAAAAAACTGGCGCCTCTTTCTTCTCTTTTTGTTCTAAATTTTGGTGATTTTTGGGAATAAAGGTTTCTGATAGGTTATGACTAAATTATCAGGATTAAACTGAGTGAAACGACGTATTTTAGGTATTAAACGACGTCGTTTAAATGCCCAATGCATAGGGGAAAAGACCAATGCGACCCTGACTTAAAAGTTGACGAAGCCATCGACGGACCTAACCGACGGACCGAGGACTGAACGACGGTCCATCCTGGCAGAGCGTCGTTTGGCATCTGGGGTTTGGTTTGAGTGCCACGATCCACGGACCGTGGTTCCACCTTCGGTCCAACCATAGGTCATGGTTTTCTGGGGAGTTCTAGGTGGCCAACCTATGGACACTACCTACGGTCCGTGGTCCCATCCACGGGCCGTGGTTTGGCATCCGTCGATGGCACCTTTAACTCTAACAAACTGCTATTTGGTCTCTCTCGAATTCGGGGTGTTACATTATCTCCCGCTTGGGAACTTAATCCTCGAATGAAGTCTAAACTAGCTGAGTGTGGAGGGAAGGAGCTGCAATCCCTACCACTAAGTACTAGAAACTGATATCTAATAGAATTCAGTTCCAAGAACATGCAAATATGCTGAAAATGCAAGAACAACTAAAGGAACATGATACTAAGACTGATTTTTACGCAAGAGTAAACTAAAAGACCGGAGAGGAACTATTGCCTCAAGATGAAATGGAATCGGAAAAAAAGAGATGAGGATATTTGGCCTTCATGGCTGTTTCTGCTTCCCAAGTAGCTCCCTCTACGGACTGACTCCTCCACAAAACCTTCACTAAAGCGACTTCTTTATTTCTTAGCCTACAAACCTGACGGTCAAGAATCTCTACAGGAACCTCCTACTAAGTGAGACTATCCTTCACAACCACACTCTCTAATGGTACTAGTGATGCCCGATCACCCACATAGTTCTTCAGTAAGGAAATGGTAAAGACTGGATGAACCGCTGCTACTTCTGTTAGCAACTCTAACTCATAAGCCACATTACCAACCCTTTTTAGAATTCTGTAACGACCTACATATCTGGGAGTGAGCTTCCCTTTCTTGCCAAATATCATCACCCCCTTCATAGGTGACACCTTCAGGAAAATCCAATCATCGAATTCGAACTCTAAGTCCCTTTTCCTCACATTTGCATAGGACTTCTGACGACTTTGAGCCGTCTTTAGTCTATCTCTGATGAGCTGAACTTTTTAAATAGCCTCATGAACCGAATCTGGCCCAATCAATGCTGCTTCACTGACTTCAAACCAACCAATCAGGGACCTGCACCTACACCCATATAGTGCCTCATATGGGGCCATCTAAATACTTGAATAGAAGCTATTATTATAGGCGAACTCTATGAAAGGTAGGTGATCATCCCAACTACCCTTGAAATAGATCACGCAAGCTCTCAGCATGTCCTCTAAGGTCTGAATGGTACGTTCTGCCTAACCATCCGTCTGTGGATGAAATGTTGTGCTGAGATTCACCTCGGTACCAAGACCTTTCTGCAATGATTTCCAGAAATGAGAGGTAAACAGAGGACCTCTATCTGAGATGATAGAAAAGGGAACCCCATGCTACTTGACTATCTCATGGATGTAGAGTTTGGCGTAATCCTCCGCGAATCTGTAGTCTTGACCGCCAAGAAGTGAGCAGACTTAGTAACACTATCCACTATTACCCAAATAAGATCATGCTGTCTGCGAGTTTGAGGTCAACCCGTAATGAAGTCCGTGTTTAACACTTCCCACTTCCATGTAGGAATGTTAATCTCCTGGGTCATACCTCCTGATTTCTGATGTTCTACCTTATCCTGTTGACAATTAGGACACATAGCCACAAAGTCTGCTATGTCCCTCTTCATACCGTTCAATAAAAAGACTTACCGTAGATCACGGTATATCTTAGTGGCACCTGGAAGAATGGAATACCTGGAGTTATCAGCTTGTATGGATCTGCTGCCTCAATTCACCCACATTAGGAACACATAAGCGACCCTGGTAACGAAGTACACCATCTCCTCCTTGGGAGAAAACCTCAACCTTCTACTGATGAAATGCACCTTCAACTGAAATAATATAGGATTACTATCCTATTTTTCCTTAACCTCCACTACCAATGAAGATTCTGACCCATTCTGAACAATCACCCCACTATTTGAGAGTCCATATGGCAAACTTCTAAGCGAGCAAGCCGATGCACATATTTGGCCAGGTCTTTTCTTTTTTCCTCAACATGTGCTACACTACCCATGGATAACCTGCTGAGAGAATCAACCACTACATTGGCCTTACCCGGATGGTACAACACATTCATGTCATAATCATTGAGGAATTCAAGCCATCTCCTCTGACGAAGATTCAACTCTTTCTGGGTGAACACATACTGTAGGCTCTTATGATCTGTGAATATATCAATATGAACACCATACAAGTAGTGTCTACAAATTTTTAGGGAAAATACTACAGCTACAAGCTCGAGATCATGAGTCGGGTAGTTCTTCCCATTAACCTTAAGCTGTCTAGATGAATAAGCTATGACCTTACATCTCTGGATCAGCACACAACCTGGGACGACCCAGGATGCATCATAATAAATTACATAACCGTCTGAACCATCTGATAGAGTTAACGCCGGAGTTGTAGTCAACCTAGTCTTCAGTTCTGAGAGCTTTTCCCACACTCATATGACAAATGTTATTTAACCTTCTTCTGAGTCAGCTTGGTCAATGGGGAAGCTATGGATTAAAATCCTTCAATAAATCTCCAGTAATAACCGGCCAAACCCAAGAAACTCCTGACATCAGTTGGAGAGGTGGGTCCAGGCCAAAGCTGTACTGCCTCAATTTTCTGAGAATCCACTTGGATCCCTTCGCTGGATACCACATGACCAAGGAAACAAACGGACTGTAACAAAAATTCACATATGCTGAACTTAGCGAATAGCTGGCGATCTTTGACAGTTTGCAGAACAAATCTCATATGAGTCGCATGCTCCTCCTCACTTCGAGAATAAATAAGGATATCATAAATAAAGACGATAACAAACAAGTTCAAATAATGTTTGAACACCCTATTCATCAAGTCCATGAAAGTTGCAGGAGCATTTGTTAATCCAAGAGACATAACTACAAATTCATAATGAACATACCGAGTTCTGAAAGCTGTCTTCGGAATGCCACTATCTCTGACTCTGAGCTGATGATAGCTGGATCTGAGGTCTATCTTAGAAAAGAAACTAGCACCACCCTGAAGTTGGTCGAACAAGTCATCAATCCTGGGGATGGGATACTTATTCTTGATTGTGACTTTGTTCAACTACCGATAGTCAATGGACATTCTGAGAGAACCATCTTTCTTTTTCACAAACAACACCGGAGCACCCCATGAAGAGATACTAGGTCTGATGAAGCCCTTATCTAGAAGGTCTTTCAACTGTACTTTCAATTCCTTAAGCTCGGCTGGAGCCATTATGTAAGGAAGAATCAAAATGGGTGAGGTATCTGGATGGAGATCTATTTCGAAGTTGATTTCTCTGTCGTGAGGAACTCTGGGAAGATCTTCTGGAAACACTTCTGGAAACTCATTGACTACTGGGACTGACTCAAGATTGGGGTTTTGGAGTTTGAATCCTTAACCCAAACAAGATGATACATATACCATTTGGAAATCACTGTTTTGGCCTTAAGGTTAGAGTTGAATCGACCCGTAGGTACTGAGCTACTACTCTTCCACTCTAAGACTAGATCATTTGGAAATTGAAACCGAACGATCCTAGTTCTACAATCGACTGAGGCATAATAGGAATGTAACCAACCCATGCCTAGAATGATATCAAAATCTACCATTTCTAACTCTACAAGATCTGCTGAGGTGACTTTGTGAGAGACTGTGACAGGGCAATTTCTATATACCCGTCTAGCTATAACTGGGTCACCAACTGGAGTAGAGACTCAGAAGGGTTCTGAGAGAGTTTCTTGTCTGACACCGAAGTTTACTGTTATGTAAGAAGTTACAAAAGACAGTATAGCCCCTGGATCTAATAATGCATAAACATCTAAATGAAAGACTTGTAACATACCAGTGACCACATCAGGAAAATCTTCCTGGTCTTGGCGAGCTTGGAGAGCATACAACCTATTCTGGCGCTGACCGCCACCTGTACTAGATTAAGTACCCTGCTGAGCTGGGTAACCTGCTGGTGCTGCTAGAGCTGTAGACTGAGCCCTATTGTTGTTACCTCCCTGCCCCTGCCTGGTAGAAGGGAAATCCTTCAACCTATGGCCAGACTCACCACACCCAAAGTACCCATCTCTGCCTGTAAGACACTTTCCCGGATGGTTCTTACCAGACTTTAGACAAGTTACGAAAGTCTTGTTACCTGAAGCACTCCCCTGAGACTTAGAGCCTAATGCCCTAACTTTCTAATCCTGTTGAAACCTGGGGGATGGAGCACTAGCTGATGAGGGTGCTGGGGCTGTAGACCTTTGCTGAAACTGCGAGCGATTTCCACCACCTCATTTCTGCTGAGAGTATTCATAATTCCCCAGTTTAGCCTTCTTGTTATTTTGAGCCATTTCCCTAAGCTTATCTCCCTCAACCTACTGAGCATGAGTCATAAGCCTAGATATATTCATATCCTCTAACAGCATAACATTCCTGCACTCTGTCTTCACCAAGTCGGATACCCCAAACAGAAACTTACTCACTTGTGCCCTTGGATCGGCAACCATATGTGGAGCATACCTAGAGAGCTGGGTGAACTTAAGTCTGTATTCTTGGACTGACATGGTACCCTGCTTCAAATTCATAAACTCTTGTGCCTTATCTTCTCTCAACTCCCTTGGGAAGAACCTTTCCAGAAAAGCTCCAGTAAAACACTCCCAAGTCACAAGAGTTGCATCCATACCCCTGTTTTCTTTCCACTGAGTGAACCAAATGTGAGCTACATCCTTAAGCTGGTACGATGCCAAATCCAGCCTATCATTACCAGTCACTTGCATCTCTCCAAAGATTTTCTTAACCTCATCAATGAAGTTTTGTGGGTCCTCACCAACCTGCGACCCTAAAAACTAAGGTGGATTCATCCAAACCAAATCTCAAACCGTAGCTGCAGCTGATCTAACATTAGTGTTTGCAGGAACTGGCCTGCTGATTGTTCTGATTGGCCACACTCTGAGCCAACACTCCAACTTAAGCGGGTAAATAGATATTGTAATGCCCCGAGGCTAACCCCTTGACGTAACACAGGATCTAGGATCACGAGTGACTCCAAGCTAACCTTGTGTCTGGCATATTATAAGCATACTGAAAGATAACCAAATAAACCAGAACTATGCGAAAGCTAAAATAGTGATTATCTGATAAATGGGGAATACCCAACTAGTCTTTATGTATAAACCATACTAAGAGTTTAATAACAACTGAAAGATCAAACTTAACAAGTCAAGATGATACTACTACTGTGTTTTGAAAGCCTCTAACTGAGTTGAGTTGCTGGGACATGCCCCCCAACTAACTCTAACAAAACTAAAACTGAAATATAAAGACTGAAATGAAAGCATGTCTATTTTCCTCGAAGTATGATGACTCACCACTGAAGCTGCTGAATGTGGATCGAGGATCGATCTAAGCGCGGTCTGAATGCTGAGTACCATAACCTACATCATAAAAGGATGTAGCGCAGTGTATACGTCAGTACTTTGAATGTACTGAGCATGCATGATATAGATACTAAGCTGAATAAACATATATAAGCTGAAACAAGGCATAATTGAGCAATACTGTATATACTGAAAAGATAACTGAAAAACTGAACTGAATGCAATGACCAGGTACTAATCATGAGCAAGACATGCTAAACTGAATACTAGTGTATATACTGAAAACTTGGTCAAATGCACTAAGAGTCTGACCGTAGGAGCTACCATTAACTGACATAAAACCATGTGAGCTAAACGTGGAGTCCGATGTATACGCCCTATCGAGAGGACCCAATATATCTTGCCAGGGGTATAAAGGCATGACTGGCGTGATCACTAAATCTGATGCCCACAGAGGGGACTTATACTCCTATGGGGGCACGTGGTTCTGGGACTATAAGGGTACGCTGAACTCTAGTCTAACTCGGTGCTAAGTCTACTCCCAACTGAATATGTATAAGACTGAAATGTATCTGAAATATTGACATGCAAATCTGAGAATGAAACATTTGTATACTGATAATGTAATATTCGAAACTAGCGCATGATTATCTGTTTAACTGACCTAGCAAGTGCAATTCATGAACTAAGAGAATCTACACAACTATGTTTCTGAGTTTCATACAAGGGACTGAACAAATCTTCCAACAAACATACTATTTTGATTATGGATGGTATAACAACTGAAATCACAACAATCTCCTAAGATTTTACAAACCGTAAGTCTAAACAAGATATAGAGAATCAAGAATTTGACTGAATTCTAGGGACCTAGTGGATGAAAGGAACCCACTAGTAAAATCCTACATACCTGGTGACAAAATCTACGGAGAAATCCTTCAATTTTAGGGCTGGAACTGAAGAAAACCTGCTGCGTGCTCTTGAGAAAACAGGCGCCTCTTTCTTCTTTTTTTGTTCTAAGTTTTGGTGATTTTTGGGAATAATGGTTTTTGATAGATTCTGACTAAATTATCAGGCTTAAACTGAGTAAAACGACGTAGTTTAGGTATTAAATAATGTAGTTTAAATGGCCAATGCATAGGGGAAAAGACTAACGCGACCTTGACTTAAAAGCTGACGAAGCCATCGACAGACCTGGCCGATGGACCGTGGACTAAACAATGGTCCGTCCTGGCAGGGCGTCGTTTGGCATCTGGGGCTTGGTTTGAGGGCCACGATCCACGGACCTGGACCACAGACCGTGGTTCCACCTACGGTCCGTAGGTCATGGTTTTCTGGGGAGTTCTGGATGGCCAACCTACGGTCCGTAGTCCCATCCACTGGCCATGGTTTGACCTTCATCGGTGGCACCTGCAATTCTAAAAAACTGCTATTTGGTCTCTCTCGAATCCAGGGTGTTACTGATATCTTCCATTCCTAGCTTGCTTATTAGATCTCGAAACACATTGTTTGGAAATCCTTTTGTTAAAACATTAGTCACCTAATCTTTTGTAGATACAAATGAGTTCGCTATCTAATATCTCCTTAATGATTTGTTTGTCTTCCTCAATATGCTTAGTGTGATCATGTTGTACATGATTATGAGCTAAACTTATTGTTGATTTATCATCACAATATAGTCTCATAGGTCCTTCCCATATTATCTTCAAATCATCTAGGATTATCTTTAACCATAAAAACTCACAAACTCCCATAGCCATAGATCTAAACTAGGATTTTCAACTTGATCTAGCTGCTACATTTTGTTTTTTACTCCTCCAATTCACCAGATTTCCTCCTAAGAAAGTGCAATATCCAGAACTTGACCTTCGATCCACTAATGAACCAGCATAGTCCGCATCTGTATAAGCCTCTAAAACAATGTCTCCTCCTCTTTTGAATTTCCTTTTCTTGGACTTCCTTTAAGATATTGTAGAATCCAATTGACAGCTTGGATATGCATTTCTCTAGGATCATGCATAAATTTGCTAACAACACTTACAACAAATGCAATGTACGGCCTTGTATAGGAAAAGTAAATCCATTTCCCTACAAGCCTTTGATACAAGCCTTTATCTACCACAAAATCTTCTGGAGCATTGCACAATCTATGATTATATTAAATTGGTGTAGCCACTGGTTTACACCCTAATTTTCCTGTTTCTTTAAGCAAAAGCACATATTTTAGTTGTGAAATAAAGAATCCTTGTTTTGAGTGTGCCACTTCGATTCCCAAAAGATACTTTAATTTACCAAGCTCTTTGATGTCAAAGTCTTTGAGTAAACACTTCTTCAAATTTTGTATCTCCTCTAAATCATCACATCTTACTATGATGTCATCCACATAAACCAACAATGTTGTCACCTTTCCTGTTTTTAAGTGTAGTATTAACAAGGTGTGGTCTCCTTGACTTTGTCGATACCCTAGCTTGATCATAACCTTTGTAAATCTTCCAAACCATGCACGAGGTGATTGCTTTAATCCATAGAGTGCCTTCTCCAACCTACACATCATTCCCTTCTTGCTTTCAAAACCAGGTGTCACCTCCATATAGATCTCCTCATCTAAGTCTCCATGTAAAAAGGCATTTTTTAAATCAAATTGTTGTAGGTTCCAATTAAAAACTATAGCCAATGATAATAAGATTCTCACTGTATTCACTTTTGCCATTGGGGCAAAAGTATCCAAATAATCAATTCCATAGGTCTGTGTATAACCCTTTGCTACAAAACGTGTTTTATATCTTTCTATGGACCCATTTGACTTATATTTCACAGTAAACACCCATCTGCACCAGACCAACCTTTTTCCTTTTGGTTATTCCACAATATCCCAAGTTTTGTTTTTCTCCAACGCTTCCATTTTTACCTTCATAGTTTTCTCCCATTCTTTATTTCCTAATGCTTCAAACAAATTTCTAGGGATAGGAATTGTGTGGAGGTTACAGAGAAAAGCTTTATGGCTTAGGGATAGATTTTGATATGTCACGGAGAGGCTCAAAGGGTGTTGTGTGCAAGTTCTGGTTCCTTTTCTGAGTGGAATGGGAAGCTCAAGGTCATTAGGTTGGTTAAATTCTTCTTCATGATCAATTTGGTTTGGTGTTTTTGATGGTTCAACAAGTTCGGGATGGGTATAATGAGCAGTAACCTGAGGAGATAATTGTGACCAAGTAGTTTGATCAGTTATTCTCTTTCTTCTGGAATATACTGCAATGGTAGATTATTTTCTAGAATTCCATTATCTATATTTGGATTGGGAGAATCAATGGGTTCATTTGGATTTAGAGATTCAGATGACCGAAGAAATGGTGACTCAATCAAAGATTTGGCACGACTAGAAATGGACAAATCAAATAGTGACAAGTCTAGAGGTTCCTCTCCCTTCAATGACTCCCCCTGATTGTAAGATTGATTAAAAAAGGATTCACTCTCATCAAATGTGACATCCACTGAACAAAGAATTTATTTGATGATGTTTGATAACACTTGTAACCTTTTTTAGTAGGAGAATATCCTATGAAAACACACTTAAGAGCACGTGGGTCTAATTTGCCTCTATTTTGAGAATGAATATGAACATAGGCAACACTTCCGAAGATTCTAGGAACCAATTTATTGGAAATTTCAAACTTGGAAAGAAATTCCTAACAGTATCAAGCGGACTTTGAATGTTCAGAATTCTTGATGGCATTCTGTTACTAAGATGTGCAGCAGTTAGAACAGCTTCCCCCCAATACTATTTTGGTACCTTTTTGTGAAACAACAGTCATCTAGTAATGTCAAGTAACAAACCATTTCTTCTCTCTGCAATTCCATTTTGTTGAGGAGTATTGTCACATGAAGATTCAAGAATAATTCCCTCTTTTTGAAACAAAACAAAGAGGTTTTGATTGAAGTAGTCCTTGATATTATCAGATCAGAATCTTTTAATTGGCACATCATATTGGGTTTGGATCATATTAAAAAAAGGTAGGAAGAATTCGACTGACATATGATTTTTACTTTAGGAAATAGATCCACGTAACTCTTGTACAATCATCAATGAATGACACAAACCATCTAGCAACATAAATATTAGAAATGGGAGAGGATCCCCAAATATCATCATGAACAAGAGAGAATGGAGTTTGACACCTTTTGTGACTAATGGGAAAGGAAATACGTTTTTGTTTTGCAATTTCACAATCATCAAAATGAAAATACTCAACAATCAATTTTTTTAACAAAGATGGAAACATCCTTTTGATTCCATAAAAGGAAGGGTGACCTAACCGACGATGATAAAGCCATACTTTCTCTTTATTGGACATGATAGATTCGGACAAGAATGAACTAGACAAGGAATTCTAAGATATATATTCACCATTGTGGAAATCCAAACAATAAAAACCACCTTTCTCAATAGCACGCCCAATCATCTCCTTCGTGTTATGCTCCTAAAATAAGCAATATGAAGGGAAGAATGTTACTTGGCATTTGGAATCTTTGGTGAGTTTCTGATAGAAATGAGATTTGCTGATAACTTTGAGATATGAAGGACATCTTTAAGTATCAAGTATTTTCCAAGTGGTATATCTCCTTGTCCAACTACAGTAATAACTGAACCATAATCTATAGTTATTTTTTATAGCTAGGACAAGGGGAATATGATATGAAGAGATGAGGGAGACTGGTCATGTTATCAGTTGACCTGGAATCAACAAACCCACGTTGGAGAAATTTTGCCTGAGACATTAGTAACAAAAGAGTAAGAAATACCTGTGAAGGCCAATGAACAACTACATGTTGAAGCTGAATATTGCGAATCTCCAGTTGAAACTACAAAGTTATTCTCTAAGGTTGCAGAAACATTTTCAGAGACTGAAATATTTGGGGAAAGACCATTTTCAAACATGGTTTGGGCAGATAAAGATAGAAAAATGAGATTTTTTAAGATAAGATGAATAAATTTGGTCAAGAATAAGCCTAAAGCTCTGATACCATGTGGAATAAGACTATTGAATAATTTTATTCATATTTTTCTATGTCATATACATGGCTTTATATATATGTTAGAACATGAATAGGTTTATACAATCCTATTAGAATAGGAATAGGTTTACACAATACTATTATAATAGGAATAGGTTTATACAAACCTATTTAGAATAGAAATAGGAATACAAATAGGAATAAGAATAGTAGATAGTATCCTATTGGTAAAGGATTATATTCTAGTGTCTATAAATAGGTTCTCAATATAATAATGTAGACACGACAACAATTTAACTTAAACTTGCGCACAATTGTACCTTCTGATTTTATGGGGGCCATGTAACATCCCGCCTTAGAAAGAGCTAAATTTAGAAATAATTAATTTAAAAAGAGCCAAATATGGAATTTTACAAGTTATGCTTAAGTTGTGAGTTTTTCGTCAACTTCAAATGACCACAACTTTCAGTACAAGATTAGTTAGGTGGCCATAAGATATCAAATGAAAGGTCTTGGAATCCTCTTTTCAACCCCACCGAGTTTGCAAATTTTTGAGCTCGTATAAGGGAGATATGCCTATTTGAAGTTAGCCTGTCCAGTCTAGGAAAGTTACCCAAAAATGTGAGGGGTATTTTGGTCTTTTCCTTACCCAATCAAATTAAAACGTTTTTAGTAAATATTTTGGGATCAAATCTGATTTGGGTCAGTTATACAATCCTAAACTACGCTCAGAACATAGATCTTCCGGAATGGAAGTGGGAGATGATCAAGATGGATTTCATTACAGGCTTACCGCGGTCTCGCAGGCAGCATTATTTGATTTGGGTAATTGTAGATCGAATGACTAAATCATCTCATTTCTTGCCAGTAAAGACTACCTTTTCAGTAGAGGACTTTGCTAAGTTATATATTCAAGAGGTAGTTAGACTTCATGGAGTTCCGGTATCCATTATTTCAGATAGAGGTGCACAATTCACCGCACAATTCTGGAAGTCTTTCTAGAAAGGTTTGGATTCGAAGGTGAATCTTAGTACTGCTTTTCATCCTCAGACAGATGG
>JAJONR010005976.1:0-25491 GCA_029582245.1 Solanum etuberosum | reverse complement strand
ATATTGGGCCTACATGAACATGTACCGAAACTCATTGTAATTCTTTTAGGATCGGGAGCGACCTGTTTATGATTTTAATAACATCTCACCAACAAAACCCATGTTTTTTTTATTAATCTTTAAACACAATAACATTTTAATTTAAATAAAATAGTAGTTAAATATTACATTAACAAAATATTTTAAAAAAAATTCAGTCTTTGATACACGTTAAGGTATTTCAATTATAAATTAATATTTTAAGTTTGATAAAAATAAAATTGAACTACATGAACTATATATAAAAATTATAATAGTAAAAGTAATTGTTAGAAAACGATGTAGTTATCTTTTTTTTAATTTCAAAAATACATATTTCAGTTTTGAACTTCAGTCAAATAAAAATTTTACAATAAATTTTATCAATTCTTGATAAAAAGCCGCAAGAACAAAAACTAAAAGTTTAAGGAAAATAATTTGGATAATTAATAAAGTTGGAGAATGAGAGAGACTTGAATTTATTTTTTCTTGAAGAAAAAAATATAGAGCACAATTAAGAGATTTTTAAGTAAAAAAAATAAATGCACTTAATGGCCTAATGTTTGAACCATTCAGATTCAGACCTCCATTAAGTTCAAACAAATGAGGCCTAAGTGTAATAGAAAACATTGATATATTTAGATTTTTATCACAATCCGAGACTACCCCCTAGTCGTAACACGGTGCTTAGAGTCACCAAAGACCCAAAGCTAACCCATGGTCTGCCTTGACACTAAGATTCATACATATAGTAACTGAATATAACTGATGTGGAAGTGTCACGATCCAAAGTACCTCCTAGGTGTGACATAGAGAATAGAACCCCGAGAGGCCCTAAACAAGTCAGGTATGGAATGTTTCGATGATAGAGGCATGACTTTGTCACGCCCCGATCCTCTACCCTGGGCGGGACTGGCACTCGAGAACCATTGTTGGCCCCAAGCGAACCCTTGACCTGGCAAGACTTTCAGCGGAAAACTTACTCATCAGAAAATGTACTTAAATACAATCTTAATAAACTGTCTGAAGAGATAAACTGAGAATGTTTAGAAATAACATTCAACCTAGCCAAAGTGGAAACTCAAGTCTTATAACCAAAACAACTGAAATGCAAGACTAAAGAACTCTAGCTATTTGTCTATGAAACCTCTAAATACTAAGAGGGATGTCGGAAAAAGACCCCCGATCATCCTAACAATTGAAATAAATAAAGCAGTAAAAGGGATCCTCCGGAAACCAAGGAGGCTCACCAAAAGACTCTGAGTGTTCGACTGGATCAACAAAGTGCTGGATGCTGATCCTGGTTACCTGTAACTGCATCATAAAAGATGCAGGACAAATGGCGTCAGTACATGGAATGTACGAGCATGTGAGGGGAACTCTAAACAAGACATAAGCTTGAAATGGAACTGAAGAAACCTACCTTGTCGCAACTCAACTCAACTCATTTCAATATAAAGCAGGAAAAGGATGCAATATAAAGAAAAGATTTAAAACATGTAAATAACAACTCAGTGTATTGAAAAACACACAATAACTCAGATTGTATATGAAAATACAAGTAACTCTGTGTATATAAGGATACAAAATATCTCTGTGGGAGTTTCTTTAACCGACAACCATCACTATGAGCTATGTGATGGTACAGCGTTTTGCCTCACGCTCCCAGGACCGTCCTATACCTTGCCGGGGGTACATAACCTAACTCACTAAGTGGATCCACTAGTCTATGCTAAAAGCATTAAGGAATCATCTAAAAAGTATGATCTTTTTCTACCCATGTTGTCTACACGGTTTATGGAGACTTTGAATTATCTTAACTCAAATATGTCCCCAAATCGGTGCTCAATACTACTCCCAAAATTTAACTAGCTCTTGTGTTTAAGAACATAACTTTTTCTGTGGTTTGAGATTATTACTCAAAAACTAGCTCAAAAGCTCTATTGGAAATCGGTTTTCCTCTCTTGTTTAAATGTGAAAATATTTTTCTCTTGGGAATACTTAGTTCCCATATAACCTTTTGAAGGAATGAACTTCACTCTTACTCTTACTTAACTCAATGCTCAAGTCTTTAAAACAAGTTTAAAACAATTGTAAAAAGACTTTTGAAAGACTCTAAGAACTCTCTTGACTTGACTCTTAGCTCTAGCTTGAATTTGAATTATGGATTCAAGGGTTATGATCTCATGTTATGGATGATATCTCGATGTTTATACGTACCTTAGAGTGTAGAAATCAACTAGAAAACATAGGAACGATTTGAGGAAACTCAAACGGAAAGAAGTTGGAAAAGGTAGAGGACCTGGTGACCCTGGCGTACTGAGTGGCGTCGGGCCCCAGAGACCTAACTACAGAACCTGGGTTGGGGCGCACTAGTGGTGCGGCGCCCCAGAGCCCATACTACAGAATCTGATGTGGGGCGCTCTGAGTGGCGCGGTGCCCCACCCCTTTTCGCAGAAAATTAGATGAATTTTCTTATTCGTTTTTTATCCTAATTCGTCTAGATTCGATTGGTTTCTTTCCTAAACACTAAGATTCGAATACCCAACCAAAGTATACAAGAATCTACTAAAAAACAACCTCAAATCTCATAAAATCATCTCAAGAACTCCTCCAAAACTCAACAATCAAGAACCCAATAGAAACTTCAACAAAATCCATCAAGAACTCAATTACTCTACTTTCAAGAATGTAAATACGCTGAATTAAACATGATTGGCGCGTGGGTGAAAAAATCCAATGCTATGTGATCTTACATACCTCGTAGGGATTAACCCTTGGTGAAATCCGCAATCGAAACTCAAGAACGCGATGAACTTTGGCTCTTTCTCCTCTCTCAAAAGCGTTGCGTAATTTTGTGAAGCGTAAACTGAACCAATTCAGTTTAGACCCCAATTTAATTACTAAAAATGAATTAAGCTAATTGGGTAATGAAAAGACCAAAATACTCTTCAAAAATCAGGGTGACTTTCCTTATTCAGATAGCCTGACCTCAAACGGGCATATCTCCCTCATACAAACTCAAAAATTAGCAAACTCAGTAGCGTTGGAAAGATAATTTAAAGATCTTTCATTTGATATCTTGTAGCTCACTGAACTCATCCTGTGCTGAGAGTTATGGCTGTTTGAAGTTGACCCAAACTCATACTTAGCATAACTTGCCAATATTTCCAAATTTAATTATTTCCAAAAATAATTTCTTTCTAATTCTAATTCTTTCAAATAGCGGGGTGTTACAATATCTCCCCCTTGGGAACATTCATCCTCGAATAAGATTACTCTTAGTAGGCTAAGGGTGTAACATCTAACATTCATCTCAAACACCCAACAAGCAAAATATAAATACAACAAGCCAACTTAAAACAAATGCCAAAGAAAGGATTAGTACCTTAATTTGGAATTTCTCCAGACTCGAAGAGATGTGGGTATCTCTTCTTCATGTCCTCCTCGGCTTCCCAAGTAGCTTCCTCAACAAACTGATTCCTCCACAGAACCTTGACTGATGCTACTTCCTTGGTTCTCAACTTGTGAACCTGACGATCTAGAATCTGAACAGGGATCTCCTCATAAGATAAGTTATCCTTAATACCAATATCTTCAGTGGGTATGATAAGTGAAGGATCACCCATACACTTCTTCAACATGGAAATATGAAATACCGGATGGACCGTTGCTAACTCTTGCAGTAGCTCCAACTCATAAGCCACATTACCGATCCTGTTGGATATTCTGTAAGGACCAATATATTGGGGACTAAGCTTCTCCTTCTTACCAAATCTCATAACGGTGAAACCTTCAAATAAACCCAATCATCTACTTCAAACTCTAAGTCTCTCCTCCTAACATCTGTGTAGGATTTCTGACGACTCTATGTTATTTTTAATTTCTCTTGAATAACCTTCACTTTCTCCATAGCTTGATGAACTAAGTCTGGTCCTATCAACCCAGCTTCACCAACCTCAAACTATCCAATAGGATATTTGCATCGCCTCCCATAAAGAGCCTCAAAAGGAGCCATCTGGATGCTAGAGTGGTAACTATTGTTATAAGAAAACTCAATGAGAGGTAGGTGATCATCCCAATTACCTTTGAAATCAATCACACAAGCCGTCAACATATCTTCTAAAGTTTGAATGGTGCGCTCTGCTTGACTATCTGTCTGAAGATGAAAAGCAGTACTCAAATTCACTTTCGAATCCAAACCTTTCTAGAATGACTTCCAAAACTGTGCACCTCTATCTAAAATAATGGACACCGGAACTCCATGAAGTCTGACTACCTCTTGAATATATAACTTGGCATAATCCTCTGCTGAATGGGTAGTCTTTACCGGAAAAAAATGGACTGATTTAGTCATTCGATCTACAATCACCCAAATCGAATCATGCTTTACCTAGCATAATCCTCTGTGATGGGTAGTCTTTACCTCTTGAATAATCCTCTGAATGGGTAGTCTTTACCTCTTGAATATATAACTTGGAATAATCCTCTGTGATGAATTCCATATTGATCATCTCCCACTTCCATTTCAGAAGATCTATATTCTGAGCCATACCACCGAGCCTCTAGTGCTCTACCTTAACTTGTTGGCAATTCGGACACTTAACAACGAACTCTGCAATGCCCTTCTTCATACTACTTCACCAATAAACCTCTCTCAAATCATGATACATCTTTGTGGAACCCGGATGAATGGAATATCTGGAGCTATGAGCTTTCTCCATGATCCTTTCTTGAAGTTCATCCACCCTTGGCACACACAATCTACCTTGATACCTCAACACACCATCTCCCCCTTGTTCAAAAGCCATCACTTTTTGCTTATGAACATTTGCCTTCAATTCAAGAAAAATAGGATCTTGGTCTTGTTTCTCTTTAACTTCAGACACTAATGATGATTCAGCCCCATTCATCACCACCACTCCTCCTTCATTGGAATCCATTAAACGAACTTCTAATCGTGCAAGTCTGTGCAAATATTTTGCTAACTCTTTCTCGTCTTCCTCAAAATGGGCAGTACTACCCATAGACAATCTACTTAAGGCATCAGCAACAACATTAGTCTTACTTGGGTGATAGAGAATACTCATGTCATAATCTTTGAGTAACTCTAACCACCTTCTCTGTCTGAAATTAAGCTCTTTCTGACTAAATACATACTGAAGACTCTTGTGATCGGTGAAAACATTTACATGAACACCATAAAGATAGTGACGCCATATTTTCAAAGTAAATACTATGGCAGCCAACTCTAGATCATGGGTTGGGTAATTCTTCTCGTGAATCTTAAGCTGTCTGGAGGCATAATCTATAACCTTGCCATTCTGTATTAACACACAACCCAACCCGACTCTGGGCGCATGACAATAAACCATAAAGCCTTGCGTACCCTCTGGTTAGGTCATTATTGGGGCAGTAGTCAACCTCTTTTTCAATTCCTTAAAACTTTTCTCACAAGCTTCAGACCATTGAAACTTAACTGTTTTCTGAGTCAACTTAGTCAAAGGAGATGAAATAGATGAAAACCCCTCGACAAACCTTCTATAATAGCCAGCCAATCCTAAGAAACTCCTAATGTCTGTTGGAGATGTGGGTCTAGGCCAGTTCTACACTGCCTCTATCTTTTGAGTATCAACTCTAATTCCCTCACCGGAAACAATATGGCCTGAGAATGCCACAGACTCAAGCCAAAATTCACACTTAGAAAACTTAGCATATAACTCCTTATCCTTGAGAGTTTGAAGGACTATTCTGAGATGACTAGCATGATCTTCCTCACTCCTCAAATAGATTAGAAAGTCATCAATGAATACGATAACAAATATATCTAAATAAGGCTTGAATACTCTGTTCATAAGGTCCATGAATGCTGCAGGAGCATTGGTCAAACCAAAGGACATAACTAGGAACTCATAGTGACCATAGTGGGTCCTGAAAGCTGTCTTAGGGATATCACTTTCTCTTACTTTCAACTGATGATAGCCAGATTTGAGGTCTGTCTTAGAAAAAAATTTCCACCCTGAAGTTGATCGAAAAGATCATCAATTCTCGGAAGAGGATACTTATTCTTGATAGTAACCTTGTTCAACTGACGGTAATCTATACACATTCTAAGAGAACCATCTTTCTTTCTCACAAATAAGACCGGAGCGCCCCAAGGTGAGACACTTGATCGAATAAAACCCTTCTCAAGGAGATGTTTTAACTGCTCTTTTAACTCTTTCAACTCTGCTAGTGCCATTCTATATGTCGGAATAGAGATAGAACGAGTATCGGGAAGATTATCTATACCAAAGTCTATTTCTCTCTCAGGAGGAACTCCGGGAAGATCATCTGGAAAGACTCTTGGAAACTCTTTTACTACTGAAACTGACTGAATAGAAGGTGTCTCAACACTAGAGTCATTAACTCGGACTAAGTGATAGACACACCCCTTGAAAACTAACTTTCTCGCCTTAAGGTACAAAATGAAATAACCCTTAGGCACTGCTGAACTACTCTTCCACTGTATAACTGGCTCATTAGGAAACTGGAACTTAACAACTCGAGTTCTATAATTGACTGAGGCATAACATGCATGAAGCCAGTCCACACCTAGAATGACATCAAAATCTACCATACCTAACTCAATTAAGTCAGCCATGGTGCTCTTGTTATTGACGGAAATTGTACAATCACGATAAACTCTCTCAGCTAGAATAGACTCACTAACAGGTGTAGAAACACTGAAGGGCTCAAGAAGTTGCTCAGGAAGAACATCAAAATTCATCGCAACATAAGGAGTCACAAAAGATAGACTCACTCCTGGATCTAGCAAAGCATTAACATCAAAATTAAAGACTTGGATCATACCAGTGACAACATCTGGTGAATCCTCTTGCTCTTGGCGACTAGTAACAACATAAAGATGGTTTGCTCCTCCGCATGCCCCTGAAGTAGCTCCTCTAGATGCAGCCTTGTCTGGTGGAGCAACTGAAGAAGATTGGGTTCTATTGCCCCTATTACCATTTCCATGTCTGTTCTTAGGGCATTCTTTCATGAAATGACCGTTCTGACCACACTTGAAGCAACCAGTGGAGACATCACGACACACTCTTGAGTGGATTCTATTACACTTGGCACATGCAAGAATCCCATTACCTCATTGTGCCATACTACCTTGAGACTGTGCAGGTCTAGCTCTGAAATGCTGTGAATTCTAATTATTGAACTCACCTCTTTTCCTTGGTACAGGTGCACTAGAAGATGATGGAGCAGGCCCCTTTTGCTTATGTTGGAAAGATGACCAGTTGGCATTACTCTTCTACTGTTCGGACTCATTCTCTGTCTTAGCTTTCTTGTTTCGAAACTCTTCCCTATCTCTCAGCTTATCCTCCTCAACCTATTGCACATGGATCATCAGCCTTGCTATGTCCATATCCCCTATTAGCATAGCTGCCTTGCCTTCCTTACTTGAAAGACGAGACAACCAGCAACAAACAGACTCATCATGCTCCTCATGTCAGCAACCATCTCCAGAGCATAGCGGGAAAGTTGGGTGAACTTCATACTGTACTCATGAACACTCATAGATTCCTGCTTTAGAGTGAGGAATTCTCGTACATTTGCTTCTCTCAGTTCTCGGGGAAAGAAACGCCCCATGAATGCACTTTCGAACACAACCCAGCTCACTATCGATGCACCCTCAGCTCTATTCTTCTTCCATTGATCAAACCAGATTATAGCGACACCCTTCAATTGGTATGTAGCTAGTTCCACTCCCTCAACATCAGCAACATGCATAATCTCAAAAACCTTCTAAAGCCCTTCAACAAAGTTTTCTGAATCCTCAGTGACACTTGAACTAGTGAAGCTTGGAGGATTCATCCTTAAGAACTCACAGATCCTAGACGTATCAGCCACTTCCTGTCGATTTTCTCTCTGTTACCCAACTTGATTGGTCACAGCCTGACTTAACATACGGATAGCCTCACGAAACTCAGAATTGGTGACCTCTCCTTGGGATTGCACTTCAAGTGCATTAGGTACCCCTTGTTCCTTAACGTTCCTTCTAGTCAGACAGCCTCGGACAGCTCTTCGTGGAGGCATGATATGAAAGATACGCGCAAGCACGAGTTAGAAATGAGCTTTTATAGAGATAAACTCTATTGCACGAAATGAATATGAAAGAAGTGAGATAGTTCCTAAATGTTGCAGCCTCCTAATTATAGATGTGGCGCGCTTCACACAGATAATTAGGACTCTACAGACACGGCTTCATAGACTCCCTAGGACTCTTAAACTCTGGGCTCTGATACCAAGTTTTTCAAGCCCCGAGCCTATACCCTGGGTGAGACTGGCACTCGAGAACCATTGATGGCCCCAAGCAAACCCTTGGCCTGGCTAGACTCTCAGCGGAAGACTTACTCATCAGAAAACGTACTTAAATACAATCTTAATAAACTATCTGAATAGATATACTGAGAATGTTTAGAAATAACTTTCAACCTAGCCAAAGTGGCAACTCAAGTCTTATAACCAAAACAACTGAAATGCAAGACTAAAGAAATCTAGCTATCTGTCTATGAAGCCTCTAAATACTAAGAGGGATGTCAGGACAACACCCCCGATCATCCTAACAACTTAAATAAATAAAGCAAGAAAAGGGATTCTCCAGAAAGCAAAGAGGCTCACCAAAAGACTCTGATTGTTCGACTGGATCAACGAAGCGCTGGATGCTGATCCTAGTTACCTGTATCTGCATCATAAAAGATGCAGGCCAAATAGTGCCAGTACATGGAATGTACGAGCATGTGAGGGGAACTCTAAATAAGACATAAGCTTGACATGGAACTGAAGAAACTTACCTTGTCTCAACTCAACTCAACTCATTTCAATATAAAGCAGGATTAGGATGCAATATAAATAAAAGCTTTAAAACATGTAAATAACAACTCAGTGTATTGAAAAACACACAATAACTCAGTTTGTATATGAAAATACAAGTAACTCTACATATATAGGAATAAAAAATATCTCTGTGGGAGTTTCTCTAACCGACAACCATCACTATGAGCTATGTGATGGTACAGTGTTTTGCCTCACGCTGCCAGGGCCGTCCTATACCTTGCCGGGGGTATAGAACCTAACTCACCGATTGGATCCACTAGTCTATGCTAAAAGCATTAAGGAATCATCTAAAAAGTATGACCCTTTTCTACCCATGTTGACTACTCGGTTTATGGAGACTTTGAATTATCTGACCTCAAATAAGTCCTCAAATCGGTGTCCAATACTACTCCTAAAATATAACTAGCTCATGTGTTTAAGAATATAACTCTTTATGTGGTTTGAGATTATTACTCAAAAACTAGCTCAAAAGCTCTCTTGGAAATCAGTGTTTCCTCGCTTGTTTAAATGTGAAAATATTTTTCTCTTGGGAATACTTAGTTCCCATATAACCTTTGGAAGGAATGAACTTCACCTTACTCTTACTCAAATCAATGCTCAAGTCTTTAAAACAAGTTTAATACAATTGTAAAAAGACTTTTGAAAGACTCTAAGAACTCTCTTGACTTGGCTCTTAGCTCTACCTTGAATTTGAATTATGGATTAAAGGGTTATGATCTCATGTTATGGATGATCTCTCGATGTTTATACGTACCTTAGAGTGTATAAATCAACTAGAAAACATAGGTACAATTTGAGGAAACTCAAACAAAAAGAAGTGGGAAAGGATAGAGGACCTAGTGACCCTGGCGTACTGAGTGGCGTCGGGTGCTAGAGCCCTAACTACAGAACCTGGGTTGGGGCGCACTGATTGGCGCGGCGCCCCAGAGCCCATACTACAGAATCTGATGTGAGGCTCTCTGAGTGGCGCGGCGCCCCACCCTTTTCACAGAAAATTGGACAAATTTTCTTGTTTGTTTTTTTAACCCTAATTCATCTAGATTTGATTGGTTTCTTCTCCAAACACTTAGATTCGAATACCCAACCAAAGTATACAAGAATCTACTCAAAAACAACCTCAAATCTCATAAAATCATCTCAAGAACTCCTTCAAAACTCAACAATCAAGAACCCAATAGAAACTTCAACAAAATCCATCAAGAACTCAATTACTCTACTTTCAAGAACGTAAATATGCTGAATTAAACATGATTGGTGCGTGGGTGAACGGACCCAACGCTATGTGATCTCGCATACCTCGTAGGGATTAACCCTTAGCGAAATCCGCAAGGGAAACTCAAGAACGCGACGAACTTTGGCTTTTTCTCCTCTTTTCTCCTCTTTTCTATTCTCTCAAAACCCTTGCGTAATTTTGTGACGCATAAACTGAACCAATTCAGTTTAGACCCCAATTTAATTACTAAAAATAAATTAAGCTAATTGGGTAATGAAAAGACCAAAATATCCTTAAAAAATCCAGGTGACTTTTCTTATTCAGACAGCCCGACTTCAAATGGGTATATCTCCCTCATACAAACTCAAAAATTAGCAAACTTAGTGGCGTTGGAAAGATAATTTAAAGATCTTTCATTTGATATCTTGTAGCTCACCTAAGTCATCCTGTGATGAGAGTTATGATCGTTTGAAGTTGATCAAAACTCATACTTAGCATAACTTGCCAATATTTCTAAATTTAATTATTTCCAAAAATGATTTCTTTCTAATTCTAATTCTTTCGAATAGTGGGGTGTTACAGACTTGATTTGTGAATTTGTCGCATTTGTCATGTCTACCTCATTATCATTTTTATTTTAAATTTTAATTATGATGAAAACAAGTATCTATAATTTTAAAATAAGATAAGAAATTAGCTTATTTTACTAAAAAAATATTGAGCAGTAAGCTTATTTTAAAGTTAACAGTTCTAAAAATGTTTTAATTATTTTAACAAAAAATATGTTCATCTATATCTTTTATCAGATGTATTAATTATTTAATTGTGTATTTAAAATTAGATATTTATTAGGAGTAAAGAAAAAAAGAAAAAAAAAAGAAAAGAGGAGCGAGTGGAAGAGAAGTCATGAATAAAATGTAAAAAGTAATAAAAAGGGCCCTCTATCCAAGTGTCAAAAGAAGAATGGAGCCTCAAACTATTGTTGGTGAAATTTTTCGTTAATGAACCTTAGTGTTCATAAAGTTTTTCTTTCCCCCTTTTTTTCAAATTTTTGCAACTTATCCCTTAATTATCAAAATTTATGATATTTTTAGTTATTTTGCTTTATTCAATATTTTTTTTATCTCTCTTCAAAGAGGTTTAATATTTATTTTTAATTATTTGTTTAAATACATGGAGGTTTATTAAGATATTAGACATGAAGTTTGCTTTGTTCTATTTCATTTTTTGCAAATTTGTGTCTATTACTAAACTTATCTTTAATTATTATTGTTTTTATATCAGGATTATTTTGGTACAAAAAGATAGTAATATATTATAAATTAATATGCATCAGTACAAGAAAGTGGCAACACATGGCTACTGCTATCATGCGGGGAGGAGGGTGGGGGCTGATTACGTTGAGTATTAGTACCACTGGGTGTTAACCGCCTAACAAAAAGAGTTCCAGCCTTGTCTGCTTCCAGATACTTTACTGCAAACAAAGGGGGAACTACTAATATCAAAACAGAATTGGTCTTCTTTAACTTCGACCCTCCTTAGCTAGGATAGCTGCCACTTTGTTCTCATCTCGATAGTTATGCTGCACCCAAGGCCTCCCCAACTGCTTGATTAGATCCTTGCAATCAGCTAATATATTAGAGTATGTCAGGTGATCATTTTTTAGGCATTGGATGATCTCTTCGCAATTTAGGAGACTTCTATAGGTGTTAGATTGTGTAGGATAGTCAGCCTTAGCCCTTTCACCGAAGCTGAAATTTCAGTAATGATAGACGCTGATGTTGTTAAATTTCCCATGAAACCTACAACCCAGTTTCCATGGTTATCCCTTATCACGCCTCCTATACCCCATTTTCCAGATAACTTGTTCATTGATCCATCGGTATTGAGTTTGAATTTAACTTCGGGTGGCTTCCACAAAACTTGAATCATTATATTTCTAGATGTTGCTCTATGAGGGTTGGTTAAACTAAAGTATTCAATCACATGAGTGTAAGGAATTTTAATGTTGATGCTGTCTTTTTTCCGGTTGTAGTAGTTTTCGTTCCTTACTAACCATATATTCCACATGCAGAAAGGAAAGCTTGCTTTCATTGGAGGTTTTTGTTAACAATGAGTTCTTCATTATTAATGGACTCCAACCAGCATGGTTCGTAAGTGTTGTTGATTTTACTTATGAGGCTACCGCGACCCATGGTATCCCAAAACTTTCGAACATCTGAGCAATTAAGGAAAATATGTCTTATAGTTTCGAGTTCATTATAGAAGTAGCATGTCTTATCTACTTTTATACCTATGTGATGTAGGTAATGTAAAGTTGGTAGTCTACCGTGCTTACATAGCCAAATAAAGAATCTAATCTTATTGGGGCATTTCAGTAACCAAATCCAGCTAAAAGAGTTATTTCCTTCTTTTGGTATCTTTTCATTATTTATAAGGAATTGGTATATAGAGTTAGTCGTGAGTATTCCTTTAGGATTTAGGTACCACGATATCCTATCCTTGGCTCCTGGTGTAAATGGTATGTATATACCATGGATCCGATTCCTAATGGAACATGGTAACTCAAAAGATATTTTGTTGAGGTGCCATATTCCATTAGTTGTTAGGATATCCCTAACTCTCATTATACTATCTGGTTCCGTCAGAGACCTTGTATAGCTTCTCTCAGGGTGCTACCATAATCTAACCACCTATCATACCACTGTGACACTGTTTCCCCCTTCCCTATCGACCATTTTAGGCCTCTCGTACAAACCTCTCATCCCGTACTTAGACTTTTCCATGTCCTGCTATAGTTGATGTTTTTTATTATATTGGTTGTTTTTATGCCTTTTGGGGAGTATTTTTTATTAATAGGGCAGCCCATGGAGAGGAGCTATTATTGTATGCCCTCCAAGACAGTTTTGCTAGTAGGGCATCATTTTTCAAATCAACCTTTTGGGCACCCAGCCCGTCGTCAACTTTTTTATTTGTTAGTGTTTTCCATTCTACCATGTGTAGCTTTCTTTTATCCCTAGTGGAGCTCCATATAAATTTTTTATGTATTTGATCAATCTTTTTTGTAATTACAGTTGGGAGCTTAATGTATTGCATAATATGTGTGGGGATGTTATTTAGGCATGCCATAGCAAGTGTGGTCCGCCCTGCAATGTTTAAGAATATTTTTTTCCATCCCGCTAGTTTTAGGCTGAGATTATCTATAATGAATTGATAATCACTCAACAACAGACTTTTTGTAAAAAATGGAAAACCTAGGTATTTACCAAAAGAGGTACTTCTTTTTATACTTAGCATATCAAATATGTTGCTCTTCAATACTTTGCTACAATTTTTGGAGAAGATAAGATTTGAGTTAAGAGTATTTTATAGATTGTCCTGATTTTTCACATAATTTCAATAGCACTTTATTTATGGTTTCAGTATTATCGGTGTCTGCCCTACTCATAAGTATTAGATCATCTGCGAAGAATAAATGAGATAAGGAGGGCCCTTTTCTTGCAACTTTAATTGGTTGCCGACTATTCTTTCTAACTTCCGCTTCAATCTCTCTAGAAAGAATTTTCATGCAGAGTATGAATATATATATATATGGGGATATAGGATCCCCTTGCCTAATGCCTCTAGAAGGCTCAAAAAAATCTATGCAATCTCCATTCACTAGTATCGCAACACTGCTTGAAGAAACGCATGACATAATTAAGTTGATGAGGTTCATAGGAAGGTCAAAGTACATAAGTGTTTCACGGATGAATGACCACTCAACTTTGTCAAAGGCCTTTTATAGATCAATTTTAATCATCATATTCGCCTTCTTACCTTTCATTTTTTTGGAAATGGGATATGACCTCTTGGACTATTATCACATTGTCTGTGGCTTGCCTTTTTTATAGGAAGCTCGATTGGTAAGGTCCTATCAGATCATTCATTATTGTTTTCAGACGATTTACTATAATTTAGTAATGGTCTTGTATGTGGTGTTGCATAAGCTAATGGGTCTAAAATCTTTTCGAGTATTGGCTACCTTAACTTTGCGTATCAAGCAAACATGAGTTTGGTTAGTATCCTTGGGTATTTTTTTCTTCCTGGAAAGCTTGTTCACACAGAGAAGTGATTCACTTACAAACTATATCCCAATACTTTTGGTTAAAAAAAGGATGTAAACCATCTGGGCCTGGGGCTTTGAAAGGTTGGAAAGAGAACACTGCTTGTTTTATCTCCTCTATTGTTGGAGTGTCCCCCATATTCTTTGGAATTATATGGTAATTTTTTGCTAGTATAGCACTTCCTGTGTATGGGGCTATTTCTAGCGAGGTGCGAAATAATTTATCGAAGAAGTTTAGAGTAATAGTTATTAACCCTGGTAGGTCATAAATCCATGTTCCATATTCATTTTCTAGCGCTATGATTTTGTTTTTCCTTCTTCTATTTAGGGCAGTTACATGGAAGAATCTAGTATGAGAGTCTCCATCATTTAACCAATTTACTCTGGATTTTAATTTCCATAAATCTTCCTCTTGCTTTAATACTTGATTAAACTCTTGAGTTAATTCTTGTTCAAGGTTTATAAGAAATGTACTTGATTTATATCTAGCAGAATTTTGGATGCCTTCAATTCTTCTTAAAAGGTTCTTTTTTTTATAGAAAATATTCCCAAATGTTTGCTTGTTCCATTTGGTGATCTTTATTTTAAACTCTGGAATTGCATCCCTTATGTTATGGTGTCTGACCCAATAATCTTGTATGATGTTCTTTAGATCGGGTGAGTCGTACACATCGATTCAAAATGAAATATGTTGTGACGGAGTTCTTGATTATTTTGGAATAGAGATATGAGCAGAGGGTAGTGATCAGAGTGGGTATGTGGGAGAAGATGTACTTGAGCGTTTGGGAATTTTTGGAACCATTCATTATTTTCTAGGTTACGATCAAGTCGTTCTAGTATAAGCTTCCCTTTATCTCTAAACCTTTTTATTTAGCCACGTATATTCTCTCTCACCCCCTTGAAACCTAGATCAATGAACTCGCACTTGTTTATTGTATCCCAAAAGTCATTCATTCGTGGTCTA
Source organism: Solanum etuberosum (assembly GCA_029582245.1). Taxonomy (NCBI): domain Eukaryota; kingdom Viridiplantae; phylum Streptophyta; class Magnoliopsida; order Solanales; family Solanaceae; genus Solanum; species Solanum etuberosum. Next base: position 10,302 of record JAJONR010005976.1, on the reverse strand, counting down.
ATTGCCGGTCTACCCCCAGCCTTGTCAGAGCTACTCATTAGTTCATTTAAATCACCCCATATTAGCACAACTACCGTTATAAGTATTTTTTATTCTTATTAGATTGTTCCATAATATATTCCGCATATATCTACATATAGTAGCATAAATACAACTAAAGATCCAAGAGTCATTAGTATTACATACTGATGAGTCCGAGATTTTGACTCATTTAGGGCTTTATTTTGGTAGTATAACTGTCCTCAAATGCCTAATTTATGCCCTAAACTGATGTTAAAGTGTTGATTTGCAGCATTACAGGCTAAAGAGCAAGGCAAGGACACTACCGGACAAAAAGAAACTAACAAGATGAAGTGAACAAAAGCGATCCTGGTGATCGCCAAGACCACTCGGTGAACCGCCGAGTGGCTCTTTAGCTCACCCAAATTTCAATCATACCAGCCCTGGGAAACACCAAGTTGACGACAGAAATGGGCAGTCGGTGAATCACCGATCGACTCCGCGACATCAAGTTGGATCGCCCAAAGTTACAGGACCTGGGAGGCTGATGACCAATTCAGAATGGTGATGGAAGGGAGAAAAGGGCGGATCGCCGAACCACTCGGTGAGGCGCGACTTATTCCGCCGAATGGACTTTCAGGACAAAAAGTGGACAACTATAAATTGGAATTAAAAAGGAAAATTGAGGAGTTCTGATCCCCAAGTTTTAGAGTTAGAGTTTTTCTCTTAGTTTTTCAGTTCTTATAGTAGACTTTGAGGATTTCTAAGCTTAATTTTGAGGATTTTCAAGTGGGTTTTTGAATTTAATCACTTTGGAGCATTGTAAAGGGTTGGAGACTCTTACCCAGTTGATGGCTAACCTAGTTGGTAACTGTTTTTACCTTTTTATGATTCTTAGCTAAAACCTCAATTCTTGGGGTGTGATCATGTGATTATGGATTGAATTAGCTTATGGGTATTGTTATTTACTGACTTAAATGCTAAATTGATGTGGGTTTAATTGATAGTTGTGTTTTAATCTAAGAATTGTAGTTGCAAATGTAATTCTAGTCTAGAGTTATGGGCTTGCTTGAGAGAGAAGTTTTAGAATCAAAGCTTTCGATTAATGAATGTAGTTATTGGGTTGATATGGGTTTAGCTCGAAAGAGTAAATCCTAAATTCAATTCTACCCATCTAGCTCGAGAGAGTAGATGAATTAAGGTGTGGGTTGTTCTTATTTGCTAAGCTTGTTGATGTTCGAAAGAAATCACTTGATTCGGGGTAGTTGTTCGAGAGAAAACTATCTTACTTATAGTCTAGCCTACCCACTGATATTTAGCTATTTGTTAGAAATTTCAATTACCCGTATAGTGAAATTTTCCTTTAATCAATCACATCCCGAGAATTCCTCTCTATATTGTTGTTTACTCTGTTTTAGTTATGTTTTTAGCTGATAATTGACAATCCAAACCCCCCATTTGACATTTGTTGTCACCCCTTTAAACTTGTTTATATGTTTTCGATAATATATATATCCATATAACCAATTAGACCACATTTGTACTTCATAACTGAATCTGAACAATTGTACCGCTCCTTGTGGGTTCGACCCCAACACTTCATTGGGTTTTATACTGAATAACGATCATCTTTACATCTAGAATTGGAAGAGGTGTAATTTGAGCATTAATAAAAAATGGCGTCGCTGTCGGGGAGTGGTGTTGTTTGAAATTCTATTATTGAAGTTTGAATTGTGATATTTTTGTGTTATAGTTGAATCAACTTACCTTGTTTGTGTTTGTGTTGGCTGTGTTGAACAGAAGAAGAAATGAGCATAAATGGGAGCAATGGTAGCCAAGTTGGCCACCAAGACGATATAGGGAATTCGAATGATGTTAACGACCCTATCCAATTGGGTGGTGTCGGGGCTATACGTCTACCTCATGCTGAAGGGAACTTTGTTTTACACATCACTAGCACAATGCTTCAGCTCCTACAATTGAAAGGATTGTTTGGAGGGCTGGCTCATGAGAATCCCCATGAGCACATTCGGAATTTCGTTGACGTTTGTGGACCGTTCTCGTTCAAGAACATTTCTCAAGAATCTGTCCGTCTTCGATTATTTCCATTCTCTTTGATGGGAGAAGCCACAAAGTGGGTGGCTGATCTTCCGAGAAACTCCATTACCACTTGGTATGAGTTGAACGCAGCTTTCTAAGTGAGGTACTTTCCCCCGATAAGGATGATGACATTAAGGGATAGCATTCAAGGGTAAAAACGCTTGGAAGGCAAACCAATCCACAAGACGTGGCTGAGGTTTCAAAATCTATTACTTTAGTGCCTAACTCATGGGCTGCCCCATGATGTCTTATTGCAATACTTTTATAGGAGTCTTGACTCGGTGAACAAAAGGGTTGCTGATCAACTTATTCCCGGTGGTATAATGCAACAACCTTGGGAGGTCGCATCTCAATTCCTTGATCGCATGACCAAAATCAATAGAGCATGGTACACTCGTGAGGACAAAGTGCCTCCTCTCACCTTTAGAATGACAAAAGAGCAGATCGAGAAGGATCAAGAAAGAGACCAAAACATGGAAAAAATGATGACCCAACTGGACTTATTGTCAAAAAATGTGATGGGTAGTGGGTTGAATAGTGTAAATGATGTGGATGTGGGTGTAGAAAACCCCGAGGAGGCACAATTTGAAGTGTTGTACAACGAGGAAGTGAACTTCCTTGCAAATCAATGAGGAGGTTTTGGTGCAAATTATCAAAGGCCGGATAGAAATCTGGGTTGGAACAGAGATGATGGATAGAGAGATCATGATAGATAATGGTGGGATTGTAATGCCTGTTGGAAGGAAAGAGAGGGTGACAAGGATAGGTACATCCCACCTCATGAGCGTCAAAAGACCAAGGAACCAAGGGCTGACTCAGAGAATGTCAGTATGGAAGACATGCTCTCACGCATTCTCAATAAGGTAGAGGGGTCAGACAAAGTCTTGAAAGAAATGAAAGAAGACGTCTCTACACTCAATCAGACGTTCACCTCTCATTCAGTGTCAATCAAGCAATTGGAAAGGCAAATGGGTCAAATCTCATCTCATTTAAACCCAAGGCCAAAAGGGGGCCTGCCAAGTGATACCTTGGCCAACCCGAAGAATGATCCTTGAAAGCGTATCAACGTTGTGACACGACGTTAAATGAGGTGCTTCTTGGGAGGCAACCCAAGTTTTTGATTCTTTAATTTTGTTTTTGAATAACGTGTGTTGATTTTGCAGGTTGAAAAGTGAAAGTGTTGGAAAATGAGCAATAGGCGAGCCAAAAGTCCAATCAGCGACTCGCCGAACAGGTCGGTGAGCCTGACTTGGACCGCCGTTGGAACCACCTGGCTTGCCAGAGGTTCTGTAAAACTCGGCGAGCCAAAATACCACTCGGCGCATCGTCGAGTGGTTCGGCGGGCACGACTTACTCCGCCGACTGGTGCGCAAACTAAAAGGTTTTAAAGGGCCTAACGGTTTTAAATTCAAAAATCCTTCATTTTCTCTCATTTTTAACTCTCACACTCTCACCCTGATATTATATTGTTCATATTTTCGCATTTTTTTCTTTCGTTTCATTGGGATCTTTGCTCGGGATTGTGGAAATTCTTTGCCGCCTAGCATTTCAAATCCTTTTTTGGCATAAAGGTTGGTTTTCTGAACCCCGAACTCTATATGTGGTTGAACTTGAATGAAATCGGTATTTTTGTTGTTAAATATTGTTGGATACTCATCGTGTGATTGTTTGTTGCCTAAATTTAATTGAAATCGGTTTTTATCGGCCTTTAATAATGATTCATGTGTCTTTGCTTGTTGAAATTAAGTCGAAATTGTTTGGTTGTGCTAAATGTTTGTTGGGTCTAGTGGGGCGACGTCTGAGTAACCCTGGATTGGGACAAATGTCATAGTTTACCCGATGATAGAGCGGTTGACGTCATTCTTGAGGGTAAAAAGATGTCAAATGGCAAATTTTGGCCAAATCAGGGGAAGTCTGAGTACCCCGAAGGCATGGGTAGTATGGGTCTTGCTTTAATTTCATAGTGTAAGTGTTTGATTTTGATTTCGTAGGCTGTGGGTTTGATTTTGAAGAATGGGGTGAGAAACTGGCACGTTAAGCCGTTTGGCGAGCTGAGTCGAGCTCGCCGAATGGTTCGGCGGTCCCCCTAAGTCTCCCTAGGTCGCCCTTAATTTCCTTAAAATGTTGAGTTTAATTTTGTATATTTCGGCGATACACCTGAGCTCACCGAGTTCACTCGGCGACTCACTGAAAGTACTTCTTGATCCCCCATCTGCTCCCCTAATTCCTTAAAATAAACTGTAACTTTCGGTAAGCTACTTTTAGTTCTCCGATTGGTGTCGGCGATCCGCCGAAAGGCCTTGGACATCGCCGACCAGCTTTGAGTTTTTGAAATTTTTGTTCTGGAACTTTCGGCGAGCCTGACTTGGCTCGCCAAAGTGGTTCGGCGAGTCTTTCTGCAACTTATATTCAGCACTTTTTCTGGAACTTTTTCTAACGTTTTTCTATGTTGTTTGCAGGAATGGTTAGACCCAAAGTTTCCGGAAGAGACATGCCGCACCAGAAGCGAGCACGAGGAATAACCATCAATGAGGATGCAGTTGAATCCAGAGCAAAGGCAACGATACTACCTCCAAAGGGGGTCAAGGGCAAGGCGCCCGTAGTTGTGCCTCCTGAGGAGGCAAGCTCAGACAGTGAGGGGGTCTACGAGACTCACCTTACCACATCAGGCAGTGAAGGGGACTCAAATGATTCTCAGGCTTCTATCTCCGAGCCTGAGGATGACCAATTATTACAGGCTCGGAGAGCGGAGCTACGCTCCAAGTCGATGAATGATCCGTCTAGGATCCCAGTACCTCCAACGCCTTCCCCTTCAGCTTCAGCTCCATTGCCTCCTCCTGAGCAGCCAGTGGTCCCAGCACCACCAGTACAGGGTCCTCCTCCCCGGTCACTCAACCGACTAAAGGCTGAGGGTTTGAGGACTATTCTTGAGGAGAAGAGATTGTCAACCGACGGTGTGGTAGACAGGTTTCCAAAGGTGTGGAACACTATCAAGTTCCATAAGTTTGAAATTTTCACCAAACACCGGGACCCTACATTCCCAATTAGGTTCGGGAGTTTTATTCGGCCTATGGTGAGATGGTCCCTAAGGGGAAGAAGAAGGTCAGCATGTTCAGGCCGGTTGATTCTGTGATAGTCCGAGGCAAGAAGGTGAAGTGTGATAGTTCTGACATCAATGTTGTTCTGGGGTGCACTTAGGATTTCATGCACAAATACATCGATTTGATCCAGAAGAAGACCTTGGAGGACCTGAAGGGTTGGCTGGCACCCCTTATCTCTGATGCCACCCCGAGGTGGATAGAGGCAGGTGCGCCCATAGAAAAGAAGGATCTTAATGTGGCAGCTCGGTACTAGTTCGGGTTCATCAGCAGCACTATTATGCCATTCGGAAATGAATCCATCCTCAGACACCCGAAGGCATCATGTTTAGGGTTTATTATTTTTCGGAAAAAGCTGAATCTGGGGCTGTTGATTGAGCAGGAGATGACCATGAGGGCCAAGCAGAGACAGACTTCACTTCCATTCCAGTGTTGATCACCAAGTTGTGCAGACGGTCCCGTGTTCCTAGAGATAAGAAGACGGATGTGGAGGTGAAACCCACCTCCTCTACTGACATCCGATGTATTCAGGTTGAATACCAGCGGGATGAGGCTGACAGGAGCAGGGCAGCCCTGGTGGACACATCCCCGGAGGTTGATATTGACATGTTACCTGCAGAGGCAGTCATGCCTACTCAGGCTGGTGGGCTTTCAGGTACTTCTAGCTCCACTCCTTCTAAGACTCCGAGTACTTCTGATGCACCCCCTCCCCCTAGATCTTCTGCTACTGCTGCTTCTGATCCCCGACCTCTGATCACCTAGGCGATGCTGTTCAAAATGGGTCATTTAGCCCAATCTGCTGATGTGCGCACCTCCCGGTTAGAGGCCGTTATTCCTGGGATGATTGAAAGGGACATTGTTTCTGCTTTAACACCCCTCAGAGCTGATATTTATAGCCACAAGTTGGCACTAGATGCCCTTACTGTTAGTGTCGCAGCTTGTCAGAAGACCCGAGGTGCTACAAATGAGATGACGGCTTGGTAGGCTGATATTACTGGGTTGAGGAGAGATGTGGACCAATTGAAGTCCACTGATTTTACTTCACTGTTTGGGACGGTGGAGATCCCAGATGACCTGAGCATAGATATTCCAGCTAGTTCTGAGGTACCTCCGGCTACCACCGGAGATGAGGTTAGAGCTGATGATGTTGCTGCTGAGTCCGAGGCTGCGACAGATGAGGAGCAGCTAGGTGTGACTGATGAGGTTGTCTATGATGATTTGGCAGACCTAGAGGGAGCCATAGTACATACAGTTGTACATGCCTCTTTGAGAGATGTTTCCATGGTGGGCTCCAGTGGAGCCAAGGATGCTGAAATACCGAGCATTGATGCCCCAACAGATGCAGTGACTGAGATGCAGACTTCACCCAGGCTTAGCCTGGCAGGATGATTATTTTTACCTCCCTCTCTGTTATTTTATTGACTGTTGTGTTTTATTTGCATTCTGAGGACAACTGCATTTTTTTGCTGGTGGGGTGAGGTATTTCCATACCTACCTCTTTTGTGGGTTATTTTGTGAATATTGATTTCGGTTGTGTTTTTGTGAATATTGAGCTTAATGAGTTATATATATATCTTGGTTGTGGAATTATGGCTCATTGTTTTGATAGAAAATGGTTTTGACCCTAATTTTAAAATTTTGCTACCTCTTGTGTGTGTGATTGTGACTGTTCTTGTATAAATTTGAGTGTCGGTTGTGGTCAATACCGATGACTTGAATAGTGCTCTTAATTGAACAGAATGAATGTGCGGCTACGATGAGGCAAACGAAGTTACATAGGCAATATGTCTTTGAGCATCTTGTTGTGACTAGCCGATTATCGATGAAGTCTCTTGTGATGAACATTGCACGCTAGCTAGAAAGTGTCGAGTCTTGTTTGATAATTGTATCAATGCCTTGTGTGGTGAGGTAGTATTGAACATTGTGCTTGATGACACCTGGAATTTGCCCAGTTGGTCCGGTCGATTGAGTGATGCAAGCAATAAACATGATCTTAGGCAAAAATTATAAAGAGTGAACCAATTTGACAACATACCTCTTTGTGGCCAACCTTGTGAAAAGTGTGAACCTTGCTTGGCACCTTTTGAGCCTATCCTTTTCTTTGGAAGAAACTTGAACAACTTTGACCTTTTTATACCTTCACCCATAACTTTCATGAAGTATGGTTTGTTTGAATAGACAACTTAGGCCAAAAGCCTAAGTTGGGGGTATGGTGAAAAAGAATGAGAATCAAGAAGTGTGAAAAATTCCCCTGTGATGGATTGTTTGGAAAATAATGGAACCCCTCCATATAAAAAAAAAAAAAAAAAAAAAAGGTTGAAAACAAAATGAAAAAGACTGAAAAAGAAATGTTGTGAAATAAAGTGTGTGAAAATAGCAAAAGAAATGGGGTATCCGGTGATTCATGTCTATTTGAATAATGGGGTGGATTATGATCATGTTTGAATGAGAAAGAGAAGGAGAAAATGATTTTCAAGTCATACTTCATGAAGGTAGGAACCACTAAGCCTAAATGACCATACCTTGACACTCAGCCCCGTTACAAGCCATAAAAAGACCTTTTTGATCTTGAGTGAGCTAAAACGAATATTGATTGGAAAATAAGGGCAAGCCTATGGGTGAAGTAATGCATGTGTTCATCCTTGTGAGTGTGAGAGTTGTATGTGATTTCGGAACCTTAAATTGTTGAAAAATATTTGTGTGAATATGGAATCATCTTTGTTATGAGGGCATTTGATTACCTTTGTTGAGCTGGAACTTGCATTTGAGGAAAGCATTGTGAACTTGAGTATACTTGATAATGGTTAGTCACAATTTGAAACTTTGAGTGCACAATTGATCGTTGTATGTGTAGTTTGAGACTTGTGTGTGTATTTATGTTGAGTCTTAAGAAGCACTGTTTGTAGACATCCTTGTTGAACTGATTGATCTTGAGTTTTACTTGAGGACAAGCAAAAGTTTAAGTTGGGGTGTTGATGAGTCCAAAATTTCGACTCATTTAGGGCTTTTTTTGGGTAGTATAAGTGTCCTCAAATGCCAAATGTATGCCCTAAACTGATGTTAAAGTGTTGATTTGCAGCATTACAGGCTAAAGAGCAAGGCAAGGACACTACCGGATAAAAAGGAACTAACAAGCTAAAGAATTAAAGAAAAGCGATCCTGGTGATCGCCAAGACCACTCGGCGAACCGCCGAGTGGCTCTTTAGCTCGCCCAAAGTTCCAGCATACCAGTCCTGGGGAAAAACCAAGTTGGCGAAAAAAAATGGTCAGTCAGCAAATCGCCGATAGACTGTGCAACAACAAGTTGGATCTCCCAAAGTTACAGGACCTGGGAGGCTGATGGCCGATTCAGAATGGCGATGGAAGGGAGCAAAGGGAGGATCACCGAACCACTCAGCGAGGCGCGACTTATTCCGCCGAATGGACTTTCAGGCCAAAAGTGGACAACTATAAATTGGAATTAAAAAGGAAAATTAAGGAGTTCTGATCCCTAAGTTTTAGAGTTAGAGTTTTTCTCTTAGTTTTTCAGTTCTTATTATAGACTTTGAGGATTTCTAAGCTTAATTTTGAGGATTTGCAAGTGGGTTTTTGAATTTAATCACTTTGGAGCATTGTAAAGGCTTGGAGACTCTTACCCAGTTGATGGCTAATATAGTTGGTAACTGTTTTTACCTTTTTATGATTCTTAGCTAAAACCCCAATTCTTGGGGTGTGATTATGTGATTATGAGTTGAATTATCTTATGGGTATTCTAGTCTAGAGTTCTGGCTTGCTTGAGAGAGAAGTTTCAGAATCAAAGCTTTCGATTAATGATTGTAGTTGTTGGGTTGATATGGGTTTAGCTCGAAAGAGTAAAATCCTAAATCCAATTCTACCCATCTAGCTCGAGAGAGTGGATGAATTAAGGTATGGGTTGTTCATATTTGCTAAGCTTGTTGATGTTCGAAAGAAATCACTTGATTTGGGGTAGTTTTTCGAGAGAAAACTATCTTACTTATAGTCTAGACTACCCACAGATATTTAGCTATTTGTTAGAAATTTCAATTACCCGTACAGTAAAATTTGCTTGTAATCAATCACATCCCGAGAATTCCTCTCTATATTGTTGTTTACTCTGTTTTAGTTGTGTTTTTAGCTGATAATTGACAATCCAAACCCCCCATCTGACATTTGTTGTCACCCCTTTAAACTTGTTTATATGTTTTCGATAATATATATAATCCTATAACCAATTAGACCACATTTGTACTTCATAACTAAATCTGAACAATTATACCGCTCCCTGTGGGTTCTGTCACGCCCCAAACTCAAGGGGAGCAACTGGCTCTTAATGTCAACACTCAAGCCCGAGCTGACCCTGCTGAACCATTTGCTACTAGCGCATGACAGCCACACGCAATCAAGAAAACAAACAAGTACATCTCAGTACAAAATTAAGCCCTCGGCCGGCAAGGCCCCTGTCAACATATCTATAAAAGAAACAGCTACTCCCAAGAGTTCATATAAAGAAATAGTCAACTAGCACAGAAGTCCTGATTGGGCCGTCGAGGCCACCATGATCTCTATACAAAAGCTGAAAGCAGGTATATATCAAGAAAATACATTAAACATCTAACAAGCTTTAGAAAACCAACAAACTAGGCCAGCATGGCCATAACGTAGCTATACACCCCACACACTAGTCTGCAAGCCTCTAAGAGTGGTAAACATTGGCGGGACAGGGCCCCAGCCTACCCATAAAAATATATACAACAAAACCTAATAAACCTCCCAACTCTGGCAGCTCCGGAGGAAAGGGGCTAGCCAACCAGATAGAAGTCAATCCTGCTGCTGAGGAGGTCTACTGGGTTGTCTGTCGGGACCTGCATGCATGAATGCAGCGCCCCCAGGCAATGGGCATCAGTACGAAATAATGTACAGAGTATGAAAGGCTATAGACTAAATGAACAAGTATCATAATATACCAAAAGCAATCAGGTAAGGAAATCAAAATTTAGATAAGCATACTAACCCACTACTGAATCTAAAAATACAAACAAATGATCAAACAACAACCTAACCAAGCCCCCATAAGCTCAGCAGGTACAAACAACACACCACCTAC
>JAJONR010005975.1:0-31082 GCA_029582245.1 Solanum etuberosum | reverse complement strand
AAGAAACTAACAGCATTCACAGTACCACAAGGATTCTATGAATGGAACGTACTACCATTTGGATATAAAAACGCACCAGGTAGGTACCAACACTTTATGGATAGCTACTTTAATCAACTAGAAAACTGTATAGTATACATAGAGAGATATTAGTAAGCTATTGGGTTGATTTGTGATTCACATAGATGAGACCGAAAGAATATTCTATGATATGATTCCTTAAAATCAAAAGAAAATTAGCGTCAGTGAACATTACCCAGTTGATATATGTTTGACTAGCACTACTGAACAAACACTTGTACCCCTATTTGACATCAATACCAATTTGTCACGACCAAAACTGTACCATAGGTGTAACATGGAAAATAGAACTCCGAGAGGCCCTACACAATCTTCTTAGAATACATCATACAAGATAATAGAAATAAAGAATTCAAAAGATAGAATTTCATATTCCAAAAGAGTTTGACAAAGTGGTAGTCTAATATAGGTCTCAATAAGCTATCTAAACATCATAAGAAGTGGTTTGGACGCAATCCATCTATCACATGCAAGTCTGAAAACTAAATGAAAATACATGAACAAGTAAATGTATCTTTATCCTCAGAACATAAGGACTCACCAATCTCTCGAATCCGGAAGAATCAACTAGCCACAAGAATGAGGGGTATGAGCATTGGACCCTATATTAATTAGGCAACGTAGGCACATTTATGCATTAGTATATGAAATGAACTAAGTATGGGGCAATACACATAAAATGGACATGGTAGGATGAATGGCTTAAAACATGTATGACATGACCCATATTCAAACATTTAAAAGCTTAAAGAAGCAATGGCATTTAAATCATGAAATATAGTTAATTCATTTAAAATAAGAGACATAAGAAGGCTTTGAAGAAATATAATCATTTTTGTGGGATCTTATCTTTAACCACCAATAAAACCATGAGAGTTATATCATGGAATCCGATATATCCTTCCAACCAAATGAAGGGGATTCTACTTTCCAAGGTATAATCCGTACATATCATGTTTCTATCACGATCGAAGGTACCCCTTAGGCGTAACATGTCGTATAGGACCCCGAGAGGCCCCATACAAGCCACTTAGCATTCATAATATAAGAAATAAAATGAAAAGACTTAAAAGGCAGTTTCAATACATGAGAGTTTATAAAGCAAAGAGGAAGTCTAAACACTTGTCTCATTAGCCATCTAGTACATAAGAGTGAAATTGGGTCTAGCCCATACAACATGTACAAAACTTAAAGTAAGAAAGAAAACTGAAAACAATGAAAATTCATCCTCGAAACATGAGGACTCACCAAAGCTTGGAATCTCTCAAATCAACCTCTAGCCACAAACTGGGAACCCTGACTGTCGGACCCTACATTTAGGGAAATGTAGGCAAGAGTATGCGTTAGTACAAAATATGTACCAAGTATGATAGCCATGCATGAAACATTTGAAAACATACTTAAAACATATACCTTTATGAAATGCAATGACCAAGCTAAATATGAGATAAAGAGTTAGAAAACATGAGTCATAAAACATGGTCAATCCACATAATCATCATCTTAAACATGCATGAGATACTTCCTTGAAGTAGTATTAGCTGATCATAACTTTTTTGTGGGAAGTAGCCTTAACCGACATATAAGACCATGAGCTTTATCATCATGGAATCTAGTGTCTCCCACACCGAAAAGAGTTGTCCTACTTTTCATGGTAAGGACCATGAACTTCTAGCTTATGTGGATCCACTAGCTAATGTCTATCTAGACAACCCTATGTTGGCACATAGTTTATGGGACACTGGTAATCACCACTTGTCCACTCGGTTCTAAGCTTAACTTCCACGAAATAGTTCTTTTTCATATTCATCTTAGATCTTAAAGGAACACGGGTAATCGCCTGTTGTCCTTACATCTTATGACATGGGTAATCACCTCTTGTCCTTATATCATATGACATGGGTAATCGCCTCTTATTTTTCAATTAGAGAGCATGGGTAATCGCCTCTTGCCTCATCATTAGAATAGCTTCTTACCGTCGGTTCATTTTAGGTGAGAAAGACCATTCAACCCTAAGATCCCTTATTATGTGAGTAAACCTTTCACAATCATGCATTCATGTGTGTATGAGAAATCCTTTCAACAACACAACAATTACATCATCATTGATACTTCACTATCAAAGCATCCTTAAGACATTTACATCATTTCATAAGAACATGCATAATTCCATAATTCACCTTTCATAATTCAAAATCCACTTTCATGTATCCATATCTAGAAAATATGGGTTAGACATGGATTCATAAAAATTCATCACAAATTCATGTAATTCTATCGATTCATACTTGATTTCATATAATCTTCTTTCATAATAAAAAACCCACATTATATGATAATAACTTGGAAAATATGGGAATTCCATGGGTTCATGGCGAATCATCATAAAAACATGAGATTAACTCAATTCATGCATAAAATATCATAAATCCATCAATTAAATCAAAAATCAAGAGAACCCACAACATAGAAGAAAACCCTAACTCAATTGGGGATTTCTATCTTTGAAAATAAGAGAATTTGGGAACTCCATGAATGAATGGAATCCATGGTAGAAAACTATCATACCTCAATGCCAAAAGCTTGAATTCAATGGTGGAATTGAAGACTTCCTTTGAAACTCTAGGTTGAACCCTTTTTCTTCAAGTTTTCTAGAGAGAGAAATATTTTGGAGAGGAAGAACATGATCTTCTTTAGTAAATTTAAGAGAATGACTTGAATCGGTAAATTTTTGTGTTAAAATCTCTTATATAGGGGTTCTAGGTAAGGAAAAAACGACGTAGTCTCAAGATAAAACAATTAGATAAAGACCCAACGACCCTTAACTTACAGTTGGCGCGAACCTCCAAATGGAGGCCCACACGAGCCATCTCAGGGTCCATGAGCCCTCTTGGTAGTCGTGATCTTTGACCAGTGGCTTTGGGGATTCTACCTCCCCTTCACGACAACCACCTCGACATGTTTGGCTCTTCATGAGCCGTCTGGATGCTCGTGAGAGGAGACTGTCCTTGGGGAGGACACTGTCCAATCACCACGAGCACCACCACAAGCCGTGGCGCCCTTCACGGCCCGTGAAGGGATCCATGAAGGGTGCCATGCCTCAGTGGAGTGTTGGTGACCTCCTACTTGCCTCCATTTTCTAGATTTCTTGATTCCGGGATGTTACATTATCTTCCCCTTGGGAACATTGGTCCTCGAATGGGATTCTAAACATCACATGAAAGAGAAGAACTCAAATCTAGCAGCCCGATAAGCATGAAATCACATAAATGTACATATTCGAGGGGGAAACATCAACTCCAAGCTAAAGCATGTTCAAAACATCATATCATGAATTCTATATGAAACTCATACTCATACACATAAACATGTAGAAATCAATCAAATTAACTCATTTTATCAAAACTTAAGTTTTTTTTTCATGAACATGCATAAATGAGGAAATCATGGGAATATCTAAGACACGTGACACCATAAGAGTAAACCATTAGGAACTCATTACCTCAAGCTAGAGTAGGGGTAGAAGGAAAGAGATGAGGATATCGGGACATCATATCGGCCTCGGCCTCCCAAGTTGCACCCTCAACTAACTGATTCCTCGACAACACCTCAACGGAAGCAACTTCTTTATTTCTCCACTTCTTGACTTGCCGGTCTAAAATCTCCACCGGAACTTCATCATAGGAAATATTCTCATCAACTCCCAAACCTTCTAAGAGAACTATAAATGTCTAATCAGCAACATATTTCTTCAACATAGAGACATGGAAAACCAGATGCACCGATGCCAATGCATTAGGAAATTTAAGTTCATAAGCAACCTTACCAACACACCTCAAAATCAGATATTGGCATACATAACGGGGACTAATCTTCCCCTTCTTACCAAACCTCATTACGCCCTTCATGGGTGAGATTTTCAAATAAACCCAATCATGAACATCAAACATAAGATCTCTTCTTCTCACATCGGCATATGACTTTTGCCAACTTTAAGCCAATTTCAACCTTTCTCTAATAAGTTGAACTTTCTCCATAGCATCATGCACGCGCTCGGGACCTATAAGGGAAACTTCACCCACCTCAAACCAGAAAATAGGAGATCTACACCTCCTACCATACAAGGCCTCATATGGAGCCATACCAATACTTCAGTGATAACTATTGTTTTAAGGAAACTCAATTAAAGGCAAGTGATCATCCCAATTTCCCTTGAAATCAATCAGGAAATCTCTCAACATATCTTTCAAAGTTTGGATAGTACACTCCGCTTGCCCATCAGTTTGGGGATGAAAGGTCGGACTAAGCTTAACATGAGTACCAAGACCCTTTTGATAAGATCTCCAAAACTGAGAGGTGAATTGGGTACCACGAATGGAGATAATGGATAAAGTCACTCCATGCAACTTTACCATTTCTATCAAGTATAATCTAGCATAGTCCTCCGCCGAATAAGAAACCTTGACGGGAATAGAATGAGTCGATTTTGTCATTGGGTCTACTAGAACCCAAATCGAGTAATGTTGTCACCGGGTGTGAGGCAAACCAACAATAAAGTCCACATTCAAATCTTCCCACTTCCAAGTAGGAATGCTAATGTCTTGGGAAAAACCTCCAGGTTTCAGATGTTCAACTTTTACTTGTTGACAATTAGGGCACTTGGCCACAAATCCCGCAATATCCTTCTTCATCTCATTCCACCAATAGATATCCCACAAATCACGGTACATCTTGGTGGCTCCCGGGTGAATGGAATACCAAGAAATGTGGGCTTCTAACAAGATCTCACTACAACAAAAACAACTTTTAGCGTTAATAAATAGACACATTAATAAAGAGTGCTAAAGTCTTTACAGGCATTAGGTAAGTTCCATTAGATCCAATGTCCCTAAAGCCTTTAGGGACATATACAAAGAGTTCTAATTGCCGCTAAAAATACATATTTAGCGGAAATTGCTAATTAATTGCTGTTAAAGCTCATTTTTGATGTAGTGTCTATTCCCTCAAGTCATCAACATTAGGAACACACAAACGACTTTGGTATCTAAGTACACCATCTCCTCCTTGGGGGAAATTTTCCATGAACTTTTTAAGTACCGCTTCCTTCAATTCAACATGAGTTGGGTCAAGACCTTGCTTAGCATTCACATCCGCCATAAAAGATGATTCTGAACCATTGTGGACCATCACACAAAATTTAGTAGAGTCTACTAACTGAACACCCAACCGGGCCAATCAATTAACATCTCGAACCAATTCTTTCTTATCATCCTCAACATGAGCAACACTACCCATGGATAACTGACTAAGTGCATCCGCCACCACATTTGCCTTTCCAGGGTGATAGAGAACACTCATATCATAATTTTTCAATAGCTAAAGCCACCTTTTTTGGTGAAGATTCTGATCCTTCTGATTAAAAACATATTGTAAACTCCTGTGGTCAGTAATGACATCGACATGAAGACCATACAAATAATGCCTCCAAATCTTTGAGCAAAAACAACCGCCGCTAGTTCAAGGTCATGGGTAGGATAATTCTTTTCATGAACCTCAAGTTTCCTTGAAGAATAGGCAATAACTTTCCCATTTTACATAAGTACACATCCTAGCCCAATTCTCGAGGCATCACAATAAACAACAAAACCATTAGTCCCTTCCAGTAAAGTCAGCACCGGAGTGGAAGTAAGTCTATCCTTGAATTCCTGAAAACTCTTCTCACATGCTTTGGACCATATGAACTTAGCCTTCTTTTGAGTCAATGCTGTCAATAGAGAGGCAATCGATGAAAACCCCTCAACAAACCTTTTGTAGTAACCATCCAAACCCAATAAGCTTCTAATATTTGTAGGGGATAGAGGTCTAGGCCAACTTTTAACCGTATTTGTCTTCTTAGGATCTACCTCAATACCCTTACATGAAACAATGTGACCAAGAAAAGCCACAAACCTTATCCAAATATCATATTTGCTAAACTTTGCAAAGAGTTGTTGGTCCTTGAGAATTTGCAACACAATCCTTAAATGATTGATGTGATCATCCTCACTTTTCAAATAAATTAATATATCATCAATGAACACAATCACGAACATGTCAAGATATTGTATAAACACCCTATTCATCAAATCCATAAATGCCATCAGAGCATTAGTTAGACCAAACGACATCACAGAAAACTCATGACGATACCTAGTTCTAAAAGTCATTTTTAGAATATCATCTTCCTTCACCCTCAATTGGTGATAACCCGACCATAGGTCAATCGTGGAAAAGTAATTCTCCCCTTGAAGTTTGTCAAAAAAGTCATCTATCCTTTGGAGAGGATACTTATTCTTTAATGGTAACCTTGTTCAACTACCGATAGTCGATACACATACGGAGATAACCATCTTTCTTTCGAACAAATAAATTGGAGCACCCTATGGAGAAATACTCGGCCGGATGAAACCCCTGTCCAATAAATCATTCAATTGCTCCTTCAATTCTTTAACTTCTGCCGGAGCCACTCGGTAGGGAGGGATAGAAATAGGTTGCGTATCTGGGAGAAGGTCAATACCGAAGTAAATTTCCCTTTCGGGAGGAATACCGGGTAAATCATCTGAGAAAACTGTAACACCTCATACTCTAGAACGGACAACATAGCAAGATTTCAGAAATTTCAGGTGCTACCGACGGACGCCGACCACGGCCTGTGGAGGGGACCATGGACCATAGGTCTAGTCCGTGGATGGGCATTCAAAGAGGTTTAGAAAAGGATGGAACCACGACCCGACCAACGGACGACGGTGGGACTATGATCCGTGGTCAAGACCCTAGAATGCATTTTTCAGAATCAAATGACGCTTGTGCAGGACAGACCATCGGTCAATCCACGGTCCGTCAGTCGTGGCTCATGGTGGCAAGTCGGCAGTTATTTTAAGGGTAGTTGGGTCTTTTCCTAATTATTTTATCCCTATACTACGTTATTTTGCCTATGTCTAAGAACCCTATATAAGTTATTTTAACCCCCAAATTAGTTCATTCAAGTCATTCTCCTAAAATTCTAAAAGAAGATCAAAGTACTTCCTCTCCAAAAATATTTATCTCTCTAGAACTTGAAGAAGAAAAAGGGTTAAAGCTAAGGCACAAGGTCAAGTATCCATTCTCCAATCATTTATGAGCTTTGTTATCAAGGTATGATAGCTTTTCATCCATGGAATCCTTGCATCCATGGAGCCCCTAAGTTTTCCCAATTGAGAAGTAGAAATTCCCTAATTTGAATTAGGGTTTTCTTCTAAGTAATGGGTCTTTATGAATGTTGATTCAATTGATTGAATTATGATTTATTATGCATGAATTGAGAGGATTACATGCTTTTATGATGAATTCCCATGTACCCATGCTTAACCCATGTTTCTAGGATGAAATTGATGTAAATGGATTTTACTCTATGAAAGGATAATTTATGAATTTATGTGTATTCTTATAGGATGAATACGGAACATTATGAATTGCTTTGAGATTGAAGCATATGTGATGATTATGATATGAATTGCTTTGAGAGTGAAGCATATGTTATGAATTGTTTATTATTGATGTTATTGTTGTGGAAGGGATCTTTCCCACATGATTTTCTTATGTATGAATGTGAAATGCTTTTTCTCATTGAATGATTCTAGGTTGAAAGGATTGCTCACCCAAAATGAAACCAAGCCTAGGAACTATGAATATGATGAGGCAAGAGGTGATTACCCTTGACCTCTAATAAGAAGAATATGAGACGATTACCCATATTCCTTAGAGTCGGACATGAGGCGAATACCCATGATCCTAAGTAAAAGACAAGATGCGAGTACCCATGTGATATGATATAAAGACAAGAGGTGAGTACCCATGTCACATGATGAAAGGACTAGAGGCGAATACCCATGATCCTAAAGTATGTTGGACAAGAGGCGACTACCCATGATCCTATCATAAGAGGGAAAAGAGGCGACTACCCATGATCCCAAGGTAAGAAGGGCTAGAGGCAATTACCCATGTTCCCTTGTAGTAATGCAAGAGGCGATTCCCTATGTCTTTAAAAGATAAGCTAGGATATGATGTGATAGGTGATGAGCTTGGATTGTTTCTTGAGTTTGCCCTCCATGATGAGTAAGACTAGTGGCGGATTACCCATGTCTTGACTATGTATGAATTGAGGTTACTTCAAGAAGTACTCCTTATATGTGATATGATCTATTATGAGCATTGATTATGCTTTATGGATTATATTGTCTAACTCTTATGCTTATGTTATATTTATGCAAGTTATCATATTTAGTACATTTTTGTACTAACCCATACTCTTTCCTACATTTCTTATTCAAATGTAGGGTCCGGCGTTCCCGACTTTCATCCCCGTGGCTAGGATCTATATTAGAGAAAAGGTGGAATATTGGTGAGTCCTCATAGCATTCGAGGATTTTGCCACAAATTTCCTATGTTCTTTCGTTTTATGTTTTGAAGAATGTTTTAAACCTTATTGATTTTCTATTATCTTGACTATCAATGCTAAGTGGCTTATATGAGGCCTCTCGGGGTCTTGTATGCCATGTTACATCTAGGGGGTGCCCCTGGGTCGTGACAAACTTGGTAATCAGAGGACAAGGTTTAGAAAGGTTCTAGGATGTCTCAAAACTACGTCAAGTAGAGTCTTGTTTATAAGATTGAAGCATGCCACATTTATGAATGAGAGGCTACAAGATGCTTAGAAAACTTCACTTTTTCATTACTCTAAGTCGTGCGATAGAGATTAACTCTATAAGGTCTCTCTGCTAATCCTTACCCGATGGTCTGCAAGAAATGACTACTCGAAGCGCTTTTGCTAGAAGGAATGAAGGAGAAAATGTTGGTCAAGAAGCTCCACCTCAAGCTCCTCCTCAAGCTCCTCAAGCTCCGGTTGACCCTTTGGCTGAGCAAGTGACTAATGTGGAGTTTAGGACTGCTTTTCAATTTTTGGCTCAAGTTGTGATGGCCCAAGCGAATAGGGAGGTTGTGGTCCCCTAGAACCCAAATGTGGGTACGGTGGCCTCTAGAGTGAGGGACTTCACTTGGATGAATCCTCCAAAATTCTATGGTTCTAAGGTTGAGGAAGATCCTCAAGAGTTCATTGATGAGGTCTACAACGTTTTGACTATTATGGGAGTGACTCCGGTGGAAAAGGCAGAATTGTCCGCTTATCAACTTAAGGGTATGGCTCAAATTTGGTTCAACCAATGGAATGAAGCAAGATCAGTATATGTGGGTCCCCTAGAGTAGGAAAGGTTCAAGTCTCCATTCCTTGATAGGTTCTTTCCTCTTGAGATGAGGGAGGCAAAAATGCTTAAGTTTATCAATCTCTGACAAGTGAACATGAGTGTGAAAAAATATTCTTTGAGGTTCACTCACTTGTCAAGGTATGCTCCTTCTATAGTTGTCGACTCTAGGGTACGAATGAGAAAGTTCATTTTGGGTGTGTACGAATTGGTGGTGAAAGAGTGTCGTACAACTATTCTTGTCCATGACATGGATATTTCTCGTCTCATGGTTCATGCCCAACAGATTGAATAGGAGAAACTTAAGGAGAGGTCTAGGGAGGCAAATAGGGCTAAAACCGGTGACTGTAATTTCTCTCATGCTAGGTCCGATGGACATGGTTGTTCTAGATTTCAACAAAGGTTTTACGCTCAAGGTTCCTCCAATACTCCTAAGTTCAAAAAATAAAGGTTGTCTAACCCTAAACCTCAAGGAGGTGGTAATGGGTCTTTATTGCCAATTGTGCTAAGTGTGGAAGAAAGCATGAGAGAAAATGTCTAGCGGGTTCCAATGCCTGTTTTGGTTGTGGTAAGATGGACCAAAAGATAAGAGATTGTCCTTTAGTTGCTAAGAATGAGGGAGATAGTCATCTTAGGGCTCAACCCTATCCTTTATCCGGTTCAAGTGGTTCGAGTTTGAATGTTCCTAAGCAGAATAGGTTCTATGGATTTCAGACTCGTGGCGAACAAGAGGGTTCTCTCGATGTGGTTACCGATATGTTGAAAGTCTTTCAACTTGATGTTTATGCTTTTCATGATCCCAGTGCTACCTTGTCTTTTGTGACTCCATATGTGGCTATGAGGTTTTATGTGCTTCCTGATGTGTTGTTAGATCATTTTTCTGTCTCTACTCCTGTTGGTGATTCTATTGGGGCTAAGAGGGTCTATAGAAAGTGTCATGTCTCCTTGTCTCATAGAGTTACTCTTGTTGATTTTGTAGAGCTTGATATGCTAGATTTTCATGTTATTCTTGGTATGGATTGGCTGCACTGTTGTTATGCTTCTATTGATTGTAGAACCCGTGTAGTCAGATTTCAGTTTCAAAATGAGCCTGTCCAAGAATGGAAGGGGCGAAATTCTATGCCTAAGAGTTAGTTTATCTCTTTTCTGAATGCTAGAAAGATGATTTCTAAGGTATATGCCTAATCTTGAGTCGGTCCCCGTTGTTA
Source organism: Solanum etuberosum (assembly GCA_029582245.1). Lineage (NCBI taxonomy): Eukaryota > Viridiplantae > Streptophyta > Magnoliopsida > Solanales > Solanaceae > Solanum > Solanum etuberosum. The sequence continues at coordinate 20,518 of JAJONR010005975.1, read as the reverse complement.
GTGAGTTTCTGAAAATGTTTCCAGATGATCTACCCGATATTCCTCCAGAAAGGGAAATAGACTTCGTAATTGACTTTCTCCCAGATACGCAGCCTATTTCTATTCCTCCTTATCGAATGGCTCCGGTAGAACTTAAGGAATTAAAGGAGCAATTGAAAGATTTGTTGGATAAGGGTTTCATCCGACCGAGTATCTCTCCATGGGGTGCTCCAGTTTTGGTTGTTAAGAAGAAAGATGGTTCACTTCGTATGTGTATTGCCTACCGACATGTAACTCCCCGTATTCGAAAAAGGGAAATGAACCAAATTTTGAGAAGTTGCAGGTGCCAGCCACGGAGGACAACCACGACCCGTGGGTTGAACCATAAACCGTAGGAGGGTCTGTGGGTTGACTACCCTTCCAAATGATTTGAGGTCCAGGAGCACGGCTCGACCTACGGACCGTAGGTCAGACCACGGTTGGTGGTCAGGGTCCGTGGTTCGAGGCCCTAAAATCAAGTCTCTTACCACCAACCACGAGTGTGTAGGAAGGACCGTTGGTCAGTCCAAGGACCGTTGGTCAGTCCAAGGTTTGTCGGTGGTGGTGTCGTGGGTCACAACTGACAGTTATTTTTCTGAGGCAGTTGGGTCATTTACTAATTAATTAGTTCCTATACTACATCGTTTTACCCTTCACTAAGACCCATATATAAGTATTTTCAACCCCCCAAATTAGCCCATTTACCTCATTCTTCCAAATTCACAAAAGAAGAATTCTCAAATAATTCTCTCTCTAGAAACTTGAAGAAGAAGAAGATTCATCCTAGGGTTTCAAGTCAAGGTTTCAATTCCTCCATTGAAGGCTCGATTTTGGATTCAAGGTATGATAGTTTTCATCCATGGATTCCTTCCATCTACGGAGTTTCCAAATTCTCTATTTCTAAAGGTAGAATTTCCCAATTAAGTTAGGGTTTTATTCAATTATCATGGGTTGTTTTTATATGATTTTATTATGATCTCTTATGCATGAATTTATGAAATATGATGATTTTCTCATGAACCCATGTAATCCCTATGTTTCAAGTTATGAATCATATGATGTGAGATTTTGAGTATAAAACAAGTGTTTTATGAAATTAAGCATGTATTGCAAGCTTTACATGTATTTATTATGAAATCCATATCTAACCCATGTTTTCCAAGAGTTGATGATTGAAAGTGGGTTTTGAACCTCAACGGGTAAATTATGGACTTATGCATTTTCTTATGGAATCTATATAAATGTTTTATGGATGCTTTGAGAGTAAAGTATCAATGATGATGCTGTTGTTGTGTTTTTGAAAGGACATTCTCATAAACACATAACTAGCATGATGTGAAAGGTTTTCTCACATAGAAAGGATTCTTAGGTTGAAAGGCTTTCTCACCTAAATGAATCAAGAGTAAGAGCTATCCTAATGAACTAGCTTGGATTGGTTGTCCAAGGACACCTTTTCATGAATAATGAGGTCAAGTAAGAAATGACTATTCTGTGGATTTTATGCGTAGCACAGAGTGGATAATGATGATGGGATGGAAATTCTTACGTAGTAGAGGTCGGGTTTCTTGAAGCAATCTCAAGTGATAGAAGCTCCCCCATAGTAGAGGCCAGGTTTCTAGTAGCCATCTCCTTATCCCATCAATTATGTGCCCCCATAGGTTCATTAGCTAGTGGATCCACTTAAGCTAGAAGTTCATGGTTTTACCTTGGCAAGTAGGACAACCCTTTTCGGTGTGGGAGATACCAGGGGATCATGTTATAGCTCACATGGTCTCAATGTCTGTTAAGGCTAATTCCCCACAAGTAATAAGGAATGAAGGTTACTTAAAGAAGTATCTCACATAAGTTCAAAGGTTTTAAAGATGAAGTTAGCTTGCATTGACCATGATTTTATGACTTATGTTTTATGACTCTTTCATATCATGTTTAGCTTTGTCAATTGCATGTCATGAAATGAAATGTCCCTTTTAGCATATTTTAAATGTTTTATGCATGGCTATCATACTTGGTACATTTTTTTGTACTAACGCATACTCTTGCCTATATTTTCCCAAATGTAGGGTCTGACAGGCAGGTTTTAGAGTCTCGTGGCTAGTTGTTGAGTACGTGATTTCCCGGGCTTTAGTGAGTCCTCATACTTCGAGAACGGAGTTATTATTTTTAATTTCTTTCATGTAATTATCTTTTTGACATGATGTATGGGCTAGTCCAAATTTCATTCTATTGTACTAGATGGATATGATGAGAAAAGTGTTTAGACTTTCGCTTTTCCTTTATAAAATGTTTTGGACTTGGACTATTGTTTTACTCTCATTGTTCTATTTCTTATGTTATGAGAACTAAGTGGATTGTATGGAGTCCTTCGGGGTTCTATACACCATGTTACATCTAAGAAGTACCCCTGGATCGTTACACGAGAATTGAATAAGGTGACCATTAATAACAAGTATCCTCTTTCAAGAATAGATGATTTATTTGACCAACTCCAACGAGTGAATTACTTTCCAAAGATTGACCTTAGGTCAGGTTATCACAAATTGAGGGTGAAGGATGATGAATTTCTTAAGATGGCCTTTCGAACTCGGTATGTTCATTATGAGTTTTTGGTGATGTCGTTTGGTTTGACTAATCCTCCGGTGGCATATATGGATTTGATGAATATGGTGTTTAGAAAATACCTCGACATGTTCGTAATTGTGTTCATTGATGATATATTGATTATTCGAGTAGTGAGGGTGATCATATCAATCATTTGAGGATTGTATTTCAAATTCTCAAGGACCAACAACTCTTTGCTAAGTTTAGCAAATATGAGTTTTGGCTAAGGTCCGTAACTTTTCTAGGTCATATTGTTTCTAGTAAGGGTATTAGGTAGATCTTAAAAAGACGGATGCAGTCAAGAGTTGGGCTAGACCTCTAACTCCTTCAGAAATTAGAAGTTTCTAGGGTTTGGCTGGTTATTACAGTAGGTTTGTTGAGGGGTTTTCTTCGATAGCCTCTCCATTGACAGCTTTGATTCAAAAGAAGGTCAAGTTCATATGGTCAGAAGCATGTGAGAAGAGTTTTCAGGAATTAAAAGATAGACTTACTTCCGCTCCGGTGTTGACATTACCGGAAAGGACATATAGTTTTGTTGTTTATTGTGATGCCACGAGAATTAGTTTAGGATGTGTACTTATGCAAAATAGGAAAATCATTGCCCATGTTTCAAGGCAACTTAAGGTCCATGAGAAGAATTACCCTACCCATGATCTTGAATTAGCGGCGGTGGTTTTTGCCCTAAAGATTTGGAGGCACTATTTGTATGGTGTTCATGTAGATATTTTCACCGACCATACGAGTTTGCAATATGTGTTTATTCAGAAAGATCTTAATCTTTGCCAAAGAAGGTGGCTTGAGTTACTTAAGGATTATGATATGAGTGTTCTCTATCACCCCGGTAAGGTAAATGTGGTGGCGGATGCTCTTAGCCGATTATCAAAGGGTAGTGTTTCCCATATAGAAGAGGGTAAAAGAGAATTGGTATGATATGCACATAGATTGGCTCGATTGGGTGTTCGGTTGATGGACTCCACTAAGGGTGGTGTTGTGGTTCAAAATGGTTCAGAATCATATTTTTTGACGGATGTGAAAGCCAAGCAATGTCTTGATCCAACCTTAGTAGAATTGAAAGAAGCGGTGCTTAGAAAGTCCGTTGAGGCTTTCTCCTAAGGGGGAGATGGTGTGCTCCGTTATCAAGGTCGTTTGTGTGTTCCTAATGTAGATGACTTAAGGGAACATATCTTATCAGAAGCCCACAGTTCTCGGTATTCCATTCACCCAGGAGCCACCAAGATGTACCATGATTTACGGGAGGTCTATTGGTGGAATGGGGTGAAGAGGGATACTGTAGAATTTGTGGCTAAGTGTCCTAATTGTGAACAAGTGAAAGTTGAGAATCACAAACTGGGAGGTTTATCCCAAGACATTAATATTCCTACTTGGAAGTGGGATGATTTGAATATGGACTTCATTGTAGGGTTGCCCCGTACTCGGCGACAATATGATTCGATTTGGGTTATAGTAGACTGAATGACGAAATCGGCTCATTTTATTCCCGTCAAAATTTCTTATTCAGCGGATGACTATGCTAATTTGTATTTGAGGGAAATTGTAAGGTTGGATGGAGTGCCCTTGTCCATTATCTCCAATCGAGGTACTCAGTTTACTTCTCAGTTTTGGAAATCTCTCCAAAAGGGTCTTGGTACTCGTATTAAGCTTAGCACGACTTTTCATTCATAAACCGATGGGCAAGCAGAGCGTACTATCCAAACTTTTGAAGATATGTTGAGAGCTTGTGTCATTGATTTCAAAGGAAATTGGGATGATTACTTGCCTTTGATTGAGTTGCCCTATAATAATATCTATCACTCTAGTATTGGTATGGCTCCATTTGAGGCTCTTTATGGAAGGAGGTATAGATCTGCTACAGGTTGGTTTGAGGTGGGTGAAGTTGCCTTGATAGGACCCGCGTTAGTTCATGAGGCTATGGAAAAAGTCTGACTTATTAGATAGAGGTTGAGAACAGCTCAAAGTCGACAAAAGTCCTATGCCAATGATAGAAGAAGAGATCTTGAGTTTAATGTTCATGATTGGGTTTACTTGAAAATCTAACCCATGAAGGGCGTAATCAAGTTTGGTAAGAAAGGGAAGCTTAGTCCACGTTATGTGGGTCCATATCAGATTTTGAGACGTGTTGGTAAGGCTGCTTATGAGCTTGAATTGCCTAATGGTTTAGCATCGGTGCATCCGGTTTTCCATGTATCCTTGTTGAAAATATGTGTTGGAGATCCAACATCGATAGTTCCCTCAGACGGTTTGGGAGTTGATGAGAATTCTTCTTATGAGGAAGTTCTGGTTGAGATTTTAGACCGGCAAGTCAAGAAGTTGAGAGATAAAGAAGTTTCTTTCGTGAAAGTGTTGTGGAGGAATCAATTAGATGAGGGTGCTACTTGGGAGGCCGATGCCGATATGATGTCCCGATATGCTCATCTTTTTCCTTCTACTCCTACTCTAGCTTGATGCAATGAATTCCTCTTGGTTTACTCTTTGTTTTGGTGTCATGTGTTTTAGATATTCCCATGATTCCTCATTTTATGCATGTTGAGGAAAAACTAGAATTTTGAAAGAAAATGAGTTTATATGATTGTTTTTCCTCATGTTGATGTGCATTGAGTATGAATTGCCTATAGACTTCGTAACACTCCGGAAACTGGTAGATCTAATTAGAGCTTGACGTTAGGGTTAGAGCCTTGAACGTACCTTCCCGTACCTTAAAAATTCATATTTTAGCGTTAGAATGTCAAGGCCTAAACCCCAAGGACCAACCATGGGTCCTTGAGGAAAAGACCCAAAATTGACCTGGGCAGTGACCCACGAGGGAAACCTACGCCCCATAGGTCCACCCACGCCCCGTAGGTGGGGGTCGTGGGTCAATCCCCTCAAAAACAGGCCACAGACCACTGACCAACGGTTTGCCAGCACAGGCCGTGGTCCCACCCACGGTCCGTGGGTCCATGGTTGTGGGTCACACCTGGAAAACAGTTTGTGGGAATTAGTTGAGGGGTAGTTTAACATTTTCCATTTTAATTATCTATTAAGTGACGTCGTTTTGTATTATTTTAGACTAACTATATAAGTGTTTTAAGCCCCTAAACTAAGGATTCTAAATCATAACTACCAACTTCCCAAATCAAATCAATTTCCCCCAAAATCTTCTCTCTAGAACTCCAAGGAAGAAGAAGATGAAGATCAAGTTAGGGCTTGAAGAAGGAGGATTTTTCACACAAATTTGTTGGATTTCTTTACCTAAGGTATGGTCGTCTTTGATTCATGGATAGCTTTCATCCATGGAGTCCTCAAACTCTCAATTTTCAAAGTTAGAAATTCCATAAAAGTTAAGGTTTGCACTCCAAGTCATGGATTCTATCTAAAAACGTTTTTAATGATTCAATTATCTTATATTATGATAGAACTGTTGATTATTGCCGTTTTTATGATAAAATCTCCCATGAATCCATGAAATCCCCATATCCCTAATTTATGACCTTGTGATGTGGGTGAATTGTAGTAAGGTGCATACTATGAAATTGTATTTGTAGTAATTTAGTTATTTGAATCATGTTATTATTCATGTTTAAGGTAGTAACCCTAGATGTGGTTGTGTGAATATGACCCTTGATCCAAGAGGGGTAAAACATGGAAATTTTGCAAAATTGTGGGCTTCATGTGTATATGCTTTATGAACATGATTATAATCTAGTTATTGTGTTGATTGAAAGTTCATTCTCATAAACACATATTGAACATGATGTGAAAGGTTTTCTCACAAGATGATGATTCTAAGGTTGAAAGTCCATTCTCACCTATTGTCTTGGATGGAGTGTTAAGGAACTCTTTCATGCAAGTAAACTGAATTCAAGAGTAAACATGTAATTATGGGAAGTAATGGTTAGTACTGAGTGGATATTGAATATGAGATAGAGGCTCTCCTGTTAAGTAAGGCCGGGTTTTCTAAAGGTAATCTCATGAGATGGAAGCTTCTATGTTAAGTAAGGTTGGGGTTTCTAGTAACAGTCTCCGTATCCCATTACTATGTTCCCTCATAGGTTATTTACCTAGTGGACCACCTAAAAGCTAATACATTTTAGTTCTACCTTAGGCAGGTAGGACACCTCTTTTCGGTGTGGGGCATGACACCAGATTCCATGTTAAGCTCACATGGTCTGTGTCGGTTAAGGCTTATTCCAAAAGTAATCAAGATGAAGAATTATGAACTATGATTGCTCAAGAAGCTTTACTTAGCATGGGTAGGATTATGGGATCTTACTTATGCATGGAACAAGTAGACTTTGAGTGTATTAATAGTATATTTCCATTATGTTGTGATGTACATATACATTGATTATGCTCATGACTTATGCTTTTTTCACTAATTTTCTTGATGATTCTCAAACTTGATAAAGTGCATGCTCTTCAACTAAATTGTCCCTTTTTAGAATATTTTCATGGTTTTATGCATGACTATCATACTTAGCACAATTTTGTACTAACCCATATCTTCCTACATTTTCTCCAAAGTGTAGGTTCCGGTTCTTAAGGTGATTATCTCTTGGTTCAAGCTTGGATTGACTATTCTCCTCGCTTGTGGTGAGTCCTCATGATTCGAGGACGGGATATTTCATTTTGAGTTTCTTTTAGTACTTTCTCTGTTCGGATTATGTTGTTGGGGTTGTGACCCTACTTTGACTCATGAATTGTATTAGATGGCTAAATGAGACAAGTTAGACTTCCGCTTTCCTTTATAAAGACTTTTGGACTTAAATGTGTTTTACTCTTATTGTTCTATTACATTATGTCATGATATGCTAAGTGGCTTACATGGAGCCTTTCGGGGTTCTATGTGCCTTGTAACATCTAGGGGGTACCCTTGGGTCGTGACAAACTTGGTAATCAAAGCACAAGGTTTAGAATGATTCTAGGATGATGTATCATAAGCCACGTCTAGTAGAGTCTTGTTCATGTTTAGGAAATTTCACTTCTTTCATTATTCTTGAGTCGTGCCTTAGAGTCTAACTCTATAAAAGTCCCTCTCCTAATCCTTCTCTTGTGTCTTCAGGAAATGAATACACGAAGGGCTAACAAAAGAAGAGTGGAGGGTGACAATGTGAATGAGGAAGCTCCTCAAGTCAATCAAGCTCCGATTAATCCTCCGACTATGATAGATGTGGAAATTAGGTCGGCTTTTCTAACATTGGCTCAAGCCATGATGGCCCAAGATAATAGAGATGTTGGGACTCGTGTGAACCCTAGTACTAATTCCACGGCTTCTAGATTGAGGGATTTTACAAGAATGAACCCTCCCGTGTTTCTTGGTTCCAAAGTGGGAGAGGATCCTTAAGAATTTTTGGAAGAGATTTACAAGATAATTGATGCCATGGGGGTGACTTCGGTAGAGAAAGCGGAGCTAGCCACTTACCAATTGAAGAGTGTGGCCCAAGTATGGTATACTCAATGGAAGAGGAATAGGCCGGTAGGAGCGGGTCCCATAGATTGGGAAATGTTCATGAAGGCATTCTTTGATAGGTTCTTTCCCTGAGAGATGAGGGAAGCTAAGGTGGAAAAATTTATCAACCTTCGTCAAGGAGGTATGAGTGTTCAAGAATATTCTCTAAAGTTTACTCAATTGTCCAAGTATGCTCCGGCTATGGTGGCGGATCCAAGGGATGAGATGAGTAGGTATTTGACGGGTATCTCCAAAGTGGTGAGAAAAGAATGTCGTATGGCAATTCTCCTTCATGATATGGATATCTCACGTCTTATGGTGTATGCCCAACAAATGGAGGATGAGAAACTCCAAGGCAATAATAGGGAGGTGAAGAGAGCTAGAACCGGTGATGGGAACTTCTCCAACGCTAAGTTTGATGGACAAGATCGACAAAGGTTCAAGCAAAAGTTTTCCAAACAAAGCTCGTCTAGTGCTTCCTCAATGGTCAACAAAGATAGAGTGTCTAACCCTAAGCCACAAGGAGGTTATGATAAGGGAACTACTTTGACAAAGCCTACTTGTGAAAAATGTGGAAAGAAACATGATGGTAAATGTCTAGCCGGTTTGGGTGTTTGCTATGGTTGGGGTAAGAGTGGTCATCAATTGAAAATTGCCCAACCCTTACAGCCAAGGGGAGAGAAGACAAGCAAACTCCTCCAAGTGGTTCAAACTCCAATGCTCAAAAGCAAAACTGCTTTTATGCTCTTCGATCCCGAGAAGACCAATAGAGCTCCCAGGATGTGGTGACTGGTATATTACAAGTCTTTTCTATTGATGTATATACTTTTTTAGATCCTGGTGCCACTTTGTCCTTTGTGACACCTTTTGTGGCCATGATGTTTGAAATACTCCCCGAAGTGTTATTAGAGCCTTTTTCGATTTCTACCCCGATTGTTGATTCCGTAGTGGCTAAGAAAGTGTATAGAAGTTGTCCCATTTCATTGTCTCATAAAGTAACTTTGGTGGATTTAGTGGAGTTATACATGTTAGATTCTGATGTGATTTTGGGTATGGATTGGTTGCATGCATGTTATGCCTCTATAGATTGTAGGACTCGGGTGGTCAAATTCCAATTTCCAAATGAGCCAATTTTGGAGTGGAAAGGGGGGAACTCTATCCCTAGAGGTCAATTTGTTTCTTGTCTCAAAGCTAGGAAAATGATCTCCAAAGGGTGCATTTACCATCTTATTAGGATGATGGATGTTGAGTCTAAAACCCCTTTTTTAGAGTCGGTTCTGGTAGTGAATGATTTCCGGAAGTTTTCCCTGATGATTTACCCGGTATTCCTCCCGAACAGGAAATAGATTATGGCATTGATCTTTTACCAGATACGCAACCTATTTTCATTCCTCCTTATAGAATGGCTCCGGCCGAGTTGAAAGAGTTGAAAGAGAAATTGAAGGATTTGCTAGATAAGGGCTTTATCCGATCGAGTATCTCCCTATGGGGTGCTCCGGTATTGTTTGTTAGAAAGAAGGATGGGTCTCTTAGGATGTGCTTTGACTATCGCCAATTGAACAAAGTGACCGTTAAGAATAAATATCCCCTTCCGAGAATCGATGGCTGTTTGATCAACTCCAACGGGCTAATCACTTCTCAAAGATTGACCTTCGTTCGGGCTATCACCAACTTAGGGTGAGAGGGGATGATATACCCAAGACGTCTTTCCGAACTAGGTATGGGCATTATGAATTCCTTGTGATGTCATTTGGCCTAACTAATTCCCCGGCGGCATTTATAGACCTAAGAATAGGGTGTTTAGACACTACATTGATATGTTTGTGATTGTGTTTATCGATGATATTTTGATCTATTCAAGGAGTGAGAATGAACATATGGACCATTTGAGGATTGTATTGCAAGTCCTTAAAGACCACAAACTATATGCGAACTTTAGTAAATGTTAGTTTTAGTTAAGGTTTGTAGCCTTCCTTGGTCATATTGTGTCGAGCAAGGGTATTGAGGTAGATCCTAAGAAGATGGATGCGGTCAAGAGTTGGCCTAGACCTCTAACTCTTTTCGATATTAGAAGCTTTTTGGGTTTCGCCGGTTACTATAGGAGGTTTGTAGAGGGTTTTTCCTCCATTGTTTCTCCGTTGATGGGTTTGACTCAAAAGAAAGCTAAGTTTGAGTGGTCGGAGGCTTGTGAGAAAAGCTTCCAAGAGTTGAAAGATAGACTTACTTCCGCCCCAGTGTTGACCTTATCGGAGGGTACAAATGGTTTTGTCGTGTATTGTGATTCCTCTAGAGTGGGTTTGGGATGTGTCCTCATGCAAAATGGTAAAGTGATTGCCTATGCTTCAAGGCAACTTAAGGTACATGAGAAGAATTATCCGACCCATGATCTTCAATTGGCGGCGGTAGTGTTTGCTTTGAAAATATGGAGACATTACTTATATGGGGTCCATGTGGATGTTTTCACCTATTACAAAAGTCTTCAATATGTGTTAAGTCAAAAAGACTTGAATCTCTGACAAAGAAGGTGGTTAGAACTTTTGAAGGATTATGACATGAATGTCCTTTACCACCCCGGCAAAGCTAATGTTGTGGCGGATGCTCTTAGTAGATTGTCCATGGGTAGTGTGGCTCATATAGAGGATAAAAAGAAAGAGTTGGTCCGTGATGTGCATAGGTTGGCTCGGCTAGGTGTTCAACTAGTGAATTCCACCAAGGGTGGTGTCATGGTTCATAATGGCTCTGAATCGTCCTTTGTGGATGTGAAGTCTAAACAAGACCTTGATCCTATATTAGTTGAATTGAAAGAATCGGTACTCAAGAAGTCCGTTGAGGCTTTCTCCCAAGGGGGAGATGGGGTACTTAGGTACCAAGGTCGATTATGTGTTCTTGATGTGGATGAGTTGAGGGAACAAATTTTAGAGGAGGCTCATAGTTCTCGGTATTCTATTCATCTGGGAGCCACCAAGATGTACAGTGATTTACGGGAAGTCTATTGGTGGAATGGTATGAAAAAGGATATTGCGGGTTTTGTAGCCAAATGTCTTAATTGTCAACAAGTGAATGTGGAGCACCTAAGGCCGAGAGGCCTATCACAAAATATTTCTATTCCTACTTGGAAGTGGGAAGATCTGAACATGGATTTTATTGTGGGTTTGCCTCATACCCGGAGGCATCATGATTCTATTTGGGTCATTGTTGATAGAATGACAAAATCAGCCCACTTTATTCCCGTTAACGTATCTCACTCGGCGGAGGACTATGCCAAGTTGTATATAAGGGAGATAGTGAAGTTGCATGGAGTTCCTCTATCTATCATTTCAGATCGGGGTACTCAATTGACATCTCACTTTTGGAAGTCCTTCCAAAAAGGGCTTGGCACTAAGGTGAAGCTTAGTACCGCTTTCCACCCTCAAATGGATGGTCAAGTGGAACGCACTATTCAAACGTTAGAGGATATGTTGAGGCATGTGTTATAGATTTCAAAGGGAATTGGGATGACCACTTGCCCTTGATAGAATTTTCCTACAATAATAGTCACCACTAAAGTATCGGTATGGCTCCTTTTGAACCCTTGTATGGTAGGAGATGTAGGTCTCCGGTCGGTTGGTTTGAGGTAGGTGATATTACTCTTATTGGTCCTGAATTGTTTTATGAAGCTATTGAGAAAGTTCGGCTCATTAGAGAGAGGTTGAGAACGGCTTAAAGTAGGCAAAAGTCTTACGCCGATGTGCGAAGAAGGGACCTAGAATTTGAAGTTCGTGATTGGGTCTATTTGAAAATCTCACCTACGAAGGGTGTGATGAGGTTTGGTAAAAAGGGGAAACTTAGCTCCCGGTATGTGGGCCCATATCAAATTTTGAATTGTATTGGGAAAGTTGCCTATGAATTAGACTTGCCGAATGAGTTGGCTCCGATTCATTCTTTATTTCATGTTTCTATGCTTAAGAAGTGTATTGGAGATCCGGTATCCATTATTCCCCTAGAAGGGTTGGGAGTTTATGAAATCCTTTCCTATGAAGAGGTCCCGGTAGAGATCCTTGACCAGCAAGTCAAAAGATTGAGAAACAAGGAAATAGCTTCCGTAAAGGTTTTGTGGAGAAATCATTTAGTTGAGGGTGCTACTTGGAAGGAAGAGGTCGACATGAAGTCCCGATATCCTCATATCTTTCCTTCTACTCCTATTCGAGCTTGAGGTAATTAGTTCCTGTTGAGTTTTAGTGTTCTGGAAGTCATGTGTGTGGTATGACCTTTTTCATGATTTCCTTATATTGTGCATGTTCCTTATAAAATTCATGTTTAATGAGAAAAGGAGTTTTCATGATTTATGTTCCTCATGTTGTTCTGCATTTTGTATGAGTTTCCTATTTGACTTTAAGAGATGTGTTGATGAACATGCTTTACTATGATTTGGCGAGTACTTGCATATTTGCTCCATGATATGGTGTTAAGCATGATTTTGGTTGGAGAAGGTAGTTCCTCCTATGAATAGGAGAAATTTTGAGTTTCATGCGTATTAGGTTGATAGATGTAGGTCCTACTCCCTTGTATTGCATTGATTATGTTTTGAAATGAAGTTGATGTTTCCTCCTTTGAAATGTGCATTATTTTGATGTATCATGCATGATGGGCTGCTAGTCTTGAGTCTTTATTTCCGTAAGGTGTCTAGATCATCATTCGAGGACAAATGTCCCTAAGGGGGAGATAATGTAACACTCCAGAAACTAGTAGAGCTAATTAGAGCTTGACGTTACGGTTAGGTACTTGAACGTACATTCCCGTACCTAAAAAATTCATATTTTATCATTAAAATGTCAAGGCCTAAACTCCAAGTACCAACCATGGGTCCTTGAGTAAAAGACCAAAAAGTGACCTGGGCAGTGACCCACGAGGGCAACCTACGCCCCGTTGGTCCACCCATTCCCCGTAGGTGGGGGTCGTGGGTCAAGCCCCTCAAAAACAGGCCACAGACCACTGACCAACGGTTTGCCAGCACGGGCCGTGGTCCCGCCCACAGTCCGTCGGTCCATGGTCGTGGGTCACACCTGGAAAATAGTTTGTGGGAATTCGCTGAGGGGTAGTTTAGGGTTTCCCATTTTAATTAACTATTAAGTGACGTCGTTTTGTATTATTTTAGACTAACTATATAAGTGTTTTAAGCCCCTAAAATAAGGATTCTAAATAATAATTGCCAACTTCCCAAAACAAATCAATTTCCCCCAAACTCTTCTCTCTAGAACTCCAAGGAAGAAGAAGAAGAAGAAGAACAAGTTAGGGCTTGAAGAAGGAGGGTCTTTCACACGAATTTATTGGATTTCTTCACCTAAGGTATGGTAGTCTTTGATTCATGGATAGCTTTCATCCATGGAGTCCTCAAACTCTGAATTTTCAAAGTTAGAAATTCCCTAAAAGCTAGGGTTTTCACTCCAAGTCATGGGTTCTTTCTAAAAACGTTTTTAATGAATCAATTATCTTATATTATGATAGAATTGTTGATTATTGTGGTTTTTATGATAAAATCTCCCATGAATCCATGAAATCCCCATATCCCTAATTTATGACCTTGTGATATGGGTGAATTGTAGTAAGGTGAATACTATGAAAATGTATTTGTAGTAATTTAGTTATTTGAATCATGGTATTATGCATGTTTAAGGTAGTAACCCTAGATGTGGTTGGGTGAATATGACCCTTGATCCAAGAGGGGTAAAACATGGAAATTTTGCCAAATTGTGGGCTTCATGTGTATATGCTTTATGAACATGATTATAATCTAGTTATTGTGTTGATTGAAAGTTCATTCTCATAAACACATAATGAACATGATGTGAAAGGTTTACTCACAAGATGATGATTCTAAGGTTGAAAGTCCATTCTCATCTATTGAATCTGTGAGCTATTTTATGAATTGTCTTGGATGGAGTGTTAAGGCACTCTTTCATGCAACTAAACTCAATTCAAGACTAAACATGTAATTATGGGAAGTAATGCTTAGTACCGAGTGGATATTGAATATGAGATAGAGGCTCTCCCGTTAAGTAAGGCCGGGTTTTCTAAAGGTAATCTCATGAGATGGAAGCTTCCCCGTTAAGTAAGGTTGGGGTTTCTAGTAACAATCTCTGTATCCATAACTATGTGCCCTCATAGGGTATTTAGCTAGTGGATCCATCTAAAAGGTAATACATTTTAGTTCATCCTTAGGCAGGTAGGACACCTCTTTTCGGTGTGGTACATGACAACGGATTCCATGTTAAGCTCACATGGTCTATGTCGGTTAAGGCTTATTCTGAAAGTAATCAAGAAGACGAATTATGAACTATGATTGCCCAAGAAGTTTACTTAGCATGGGCAGGATTATGGATCTTACTTATGCATGGCACAAGTAGACTTTGAGGGTATTAATAGTATGTTTCCATTATGTTGTGATGTACATATACATTGATTATGCTCATGACTTATGCTTTTTTCACTAATTTTCATGATGATTCTCAAACTTGATAAAGTGCATGCTCTTCAACTAAATTGTCCCTTTTTAGTATATTTTCATGGTTTTGTGCATGACTATCATACTTAGTGCAATTTTGTACTAACCCATATCTTCCTACATTTTCTCCAAAGTGTAGGTTCCGGTTCTTAAGGCGATTATCTCTTGGTTCAAGCTTGGATTGACTATTCTCCTTGCTTGTGGTGAGTCCTCATGATTCGAGGATGGGACATTTCATTTTGAGTTTCTTTTAGTACTTTCTCTTTTCGGATTATGTTGTTGGGACTGTGACCCTACATTGACTCATGAATTGTAATAGATGGCTAAATGAGATAAGTTAGACTTCCGCTTTACTTTTATAAAGACTTTTGGACTTAAATGTGTTTTACTCTTATTGTTCTATTACTTTATGTCATGATATGCTAAGTGGCTTACATTGAGCTTTCGAGGTTCTATGTGCCTTGTTACGTCTAGGGGGTACCCTTAGGTCGTGACAGACTTCATGAGATAAATTGTTGAACATGCTTTAGCTTGGAGTTGATATTTCCTCCTCAAATATATGCATTTGAGTATGAATTTTATATGGATTTCATGATATGATGATATGAGCATGGTTTTAGCTTGGAGATGGTAGTTCCTCCCCAGATATGAGTAATCTTATAAGTGCATGCATATTAGGGTGCTAGGTCTAGTTTCTATCTTCCTTATGATGCTTCGAATATTTTCTAACTTGTAGTTGAAGTTCCTCCTTGGTTGTGTGCATTTAGATGAAATTGCATGCATAATGGGTTGCTAGTTTAGTGTCCTTTTAGTTTTGTGATATATTGAATCTCATTCGAGGATGAATGATCCATTGGGGGAGATAATGTAACAACTCAGATTCGAGAATGGACAACATAGCAAGATTTCAGAAATTTCAGGTACCACCGACGGAGGCCAACCACGGCCCGTGGAGGGGACCACGGACCGCAGGTCTGGTCGTTGAAAGGCACCCAAAGGGGTTTAGAAAAGGTTGGAACCTCGGCCGGACCAACGGACCGTCGGTGGGACCATGGTCCGTAGTTGAGGGTCCGTGTCCAGACCCCAGAATGCATGTTTTAGGATCCAACAACGTTTGTGTAGGATGGACCATCGATTAGTCGACAGTCTGTTAGTTGTGGCTTATGGGTGGCAAGTCGACATTTATTTTTAGGGTAGTTGGGTCTTTTTCTTATTATTTTATCCCTATATTAAGTCGTTTTGCCTGTGTCTAAGATTCCTATTTAAGTGATTTTAACCCAAAAATCAGTTCATTCAAGTCATTCTCCTAAAATTCTAAAAGAAGACCAAAGTTCTTCCTCTCCAAAATATTTCTCTCTCTAGAGCTTGAAGAAGAAGAAAGGTTCAGCTAGGGCTCAAGGTCAAGTCTCCATTCTCCAATCATTTGTGGGCTTTGTTAGCAAGGTATGATAGCTTTTCATCCATGGATACCTTGCATCCATGGAGCCCCTAAGTTCTTCCAATTGAGAAGTAGAAATTCCCCAATTTTAATTAGGGTTTTCTTCTAAGTAATGGGTTATTATGAATGTTGATTCAATTGATTGATTTATGATTTATTATGCTTGAATAGAAAGGATTACACGCTTTTATGATGAATTCCCATGTACCCATGCTTAACCCATAATTCTAGGATAAAATTGATGTAAATGGGTTTTACTCTATGGAAGGAGATTTTATGGATTTATGTGCATTCTTAAAGGATGAATAAGGTATATTATGAATTGCTTTGAGATTGAAGCATATGGAATGATTATGATATGAATTGCTTTGAGAGTGATGCATATGTTATGAATTGTTTATTATTGATGTAATTTTGTGGAAGGGATCTTTCCCACATAATTTTCTTATTTATGAATATGAAAGGCTTTCTCACATTGAATGATTCTAGGTTGAATGGATTGCTGACCAAAAATGAATCTAAGCTTAGGAACTATGAATATGATGAGGATAGAGGAGATTACCCTTGACCTCTAATGATAAAAATATAAGGCGATTACCCATATTACTTAGAGTAGGGCATGAGGCGAATACCCATGATCCTAAGTAAAAGACAAGAGGTGAGTACCCATGTCATATGATATAAAGACAAGAGACGAGTACCCATGTCACATGATGAAAGGACTAGAGGTGAATACCCATGATCCTAATTTATGTTGGACAAGAGGCGACTACCCATGATCCTATAGTAAGAGGGACAAGAGGCGACCACCCATGAGCCCAAGGTAATAAGGGCTAGAGGCGATTACCCATGTTCCCTTATAGTAATGCAAGAGGCGATTCCCCATGTCTTTAAGAGATAAGGTAGGATATGATGTGATAGGTGATGAGCTTTGATTGTTGCTTGAGTTTGCCTTCCATGATATGTAAGACTAGTGGCGGATTACCCATGTCTTGACTATGTATGAATTGAGGTTACTTCAAGAAGTACTTCTTTTATGTAATATGATCTATTATGTGCATTTATTATGCTTTATGACTTATGTTGTGTAACTCTTATGTTTGTGTTATGTTTATCCAAGTTATAATATTTAGTACATTTTTGTACTAACGCATACTCTTTCCTACATTTCTTATCCAAATGTAGGGTCCGGCGTTCCCGACTCTCATCTCTGTGGCTAGGATCTATAGTAGAGGCAAGGTAGAAGATTGATGAGTCCTCATAGCATTCGAGGATTTTGCCACTACTTTTCTATGTTCTTTCATTTTATGTTTTGAACAATGTTGTATGGGCTGTGTCCCAAGATTCTATTGTATTAGATGGTTTTTGAGAAAAGTGTATTAGACTTCCGCTTCGTTTTATAAAACTTTGATTGTGTTGAAATGTTTTAAATGTTATCGATTTTCTATTATCTTGACTATGACTGCTAAGTGGCTTATATGAGGCCTCTCAGGGTCTTGTATGCCATGTTACATCTAGGGGTGCCCCTGGGTCGTGACAAAAACTTCTGGAAATTCGTTAACAACGGGGACCGACTCAAGAGTAGGGGTTTAAGAATCTACATCCCTCACCCTAACTAGATAGTATATACAACCCTTAGAAATTATCTTTCTAGCTTTAAGACAAGAGACAAACTGACACTTAGGCATAAAATTTCCCCCTTTCCATTCTAGGACAGGCTCATTCAGAAACTAAAACTTGACTACACGAGTTCTACTATTAAAAGAAGCATAAAAAGAGTACAGTTAATCCATACCTAGGATAGCATCAAAATCTAGCATATCAAGCTCTACCAAATCAACAAGAGCAACTCTATGGGACAAGGAAACGGGACACTTTCTATAGACCCTCATTGCCAAAACAGAATCACCAACGAGAGTAGAGAGAGAAAAAGGATCTAACAACACATCCAGAAGAACATCAAACCTCATAGCCACATATGGTGTCACAAAAGACAAGGTAGCACCGGGATCAAGTAAAGCATAAAAATCAAGTTGAAAGACTTTCAACATACCGATAACCACATCGGGAGAACCCTCTTGCTAACCACGAGTTTGAAGTGCATAAAATCTGTTTTCCTTGGGAGCGTTTGAACCCGAACTAGAAGGACCAGATGAAGGATAGGGTTGAGCCCTTCAACGATTATTTCCTTCATTCTTAGCAACTGAAGGACGATCTCTTATTTTGTGGTCCATCTTACCACACCCAAAACAAGCACTGGAACCAGCTAGACATTTGCCCTCGTGCTTCCTTCCACACGTAGTACAAGTAGGTAATAGAGACCCACTACCATTTCCCATTGAGGTTTAGGGTTAGACACCCTCTCTTTGTTGAACATAGTAGGAGCATTGGAGGAACCTTGACCGGAAAACCATTGTCAAAACTTAGGACGACCACGTCCATCAGACCTTGCATGTGAGAAATTACCATCACCGGTTTTAGCCCTCTTTGTCTCCCTAGACTTTTCTTTAAGTTTCTCCTCTTAAATAAGTTGAGAATGAACCATGAAGAGAAATATCCATGTCATTAAAAAGCATGGCGGTACAACATTCTTTAATCACCATTCGGACACACCTGAAACAAACTTGCTCATCCTTGCCCTAGGATTTGCAAGCATAGTAGGAGCATACTTAGACAATTATGTGAACTTTAAAGGATATTCCTTCACGCTCATACTTCCTTGATGAAGGTTGATTAATTCAAGCACTTTTGCCTCCCTCATCTCAAGGGGAACAAACCTATTAAGGAAAGCAACTTTGAACTTTTCCCAATCAAGAGGACCCGCATCTTCCAGTCTCCTTTCTTTCCATTGGTTATACCATATTTGAGCAACACCCTTAAGTTGATAAGTGGCAAACTCCGCCTTTTCCACCGGAGTCATTCCCATGATTATCAACACCTTGTAAACCTAATCAATGAACTCTTGGGGATCTTCCTCAACCTTAGAACCATGAAACTCTGAGGGATTCATTCTACTGAAGTCCCTCACTCTAGATGCCGTTGTACCCATATTTGGGTTCACGGGAACCACAGCCTCCTTATTTGCTTGAGCCGTCACGGCTTGGGCCAACTCTTGAAAAGTAGACCTAAACTCCGCATTAGTCACTTGCTCGGCCAAAGGTGCGAACGGAGCTTGAGAAGATTGAGAAGCTTGAGATGGGGCTTCTTGTTCCACATTCTCCCTCGCATTCCTTCTAGCATAAGCTCCTCGAGTAGCCATATCCTGTAAAGCATCGGATAAGGATTAGGAGAGAGACCTTATAGAGTTAAACTCTATCGCACGACTTTGGAGTAATGAAGAAGTGGAGTTTCCTAAACATCTTGTAGCCTCTCATTCATAAATGTGTCGCACTTCACACTCATGAACAACACTCTACTCGACATGGCTTATGAGACATCCTAGGATCTTTCTAAACCTTCTGCTGTGATTACCATGTTTTTGATGACCCAAGGTACCCCCTAGGCGTAACATGGCGTATAGGACCCCTAGAGTCCCCATACAAGCTACTTAGCATTCATAACATAAGAAATAGAATGAAAAGACTTAAAAGGAAAGTTGAATACATGAGTGTTTATAAAGCAAAGCGGAAGTCTAAACACTTGTCTCATTATCCATCTAGAACATAAGAGTGAAATTTGGCCTAGCCCATATAACATGTCCAAAACTGAAAGTAAGAAAGAAAATTGAAAACAATGAAAATCCATCCTCGAAGCATGAGGACTCACCAAAGCTCAGAATCTCTCAAATAAACCTCTAGCCATGAAACTGGGAACCCTGACTGTCGGACCCTACATTTGGGGAAATGTAGGCAAGAGTATGTGTTAGTACAAAATATGTACCAAGTATGATACCCATGCATTAAACATTTGATAACATACTTAAAATAGATACCTTCATGAAATGCAATGACAAAGCTAAAACATGAGATAAAGAGTTAGAAAACATTAGTCATAAAACATGGTCAATGCACATAGTCATCATCTTAAAAATACATGAGATACTTCCTTGAAGTAGTATTAGCTCATCATAACTTTTTTGTGGGAAGTAGCCTTAACCGACATATAAGACCATGAGAGCTATAGAAAAAGAATTAGAAAAACTAAAAGAGCTATATGCTATAAAACAAGCAGAGGTAGTATTATTAGGTAGAAATATTTGTGGCTTAAAGGACCGGGGTTATTTGTCTTCAAGTTCTATGTTCCTTTCAAATATTTACATATTAATATGTGGTGGATTTTGGTTAACTAATGATTCCTACCAGTATGTGTTGTTTGTTCTGATACTACTCTTGCTACGTCACTTTGTATATTCTGGTTGCAAGGTCAATGATGTTTCTTAGGTAAGAACGATGACGATCTTCGGCACCTTCTACTACTCTGTTGCATTCTCTTAGAAGCTCTTGTACCTATTTAGACTAGTTCCTAGGGAGAGTTTCATTAAGTTTTCAAATTATTTTTTTAATTTTATACCGAGAGAGATTTTGTATTTAAATAAGGG